>CM060249.1:672500-920000 GCA_030684275.1 Acipenser oxyrinchus oxyrinchus
GACTCGCCCTGCACACCACGCAGAGCTAATGCAACACTCCCTGCAGAGTCCCCAGCGAAAACTGGCCTATCACACAGCCAGGACATGAACCTGTACTATATGACTCGCCCTGCACACCACGCAGAGCTAATGCAACACTCCCTGCAGAGTCCCCAGCGAAGACTGGCCTATCACACAGCCAGGACATGAACCTGTACTATATGACTCACCCTGCACACCACGCAGAGCTAATGCAACACTCCCTGCAGAGTCCCCAGCGAAGACTGGCCTATCACACAGCCAGGAAATGAACCTGCACTATATGAATCGCCCTGCACACCACGTAGAGCTAATGCAACAGCTCCTGCAGAGTCCCCAGCGAGACTGGCCTATCACACAGCCAGGACATGAACCTGCACTATATAACTCGCCCTGCACACCACGCAGAGCTAATGCAACACTCCCTGCAGAGTCCCCAGCGAAAACTGGCCTATCACACAGCCAGGACATGAACCTGCACTATATGACTCGCCCTGCACACCACGCAGAGCTAATGCAACACTCCCTGCAGAGTTCCCAGCGAAGACTGGCCTATCACACAGCCAGGACATGAACCTGCACTACATGACTCGCCCTGCACACCACGCAGAGCTAATGCAACGCTCCCTGCAGAGTCCCCAGCGAAGACTGGCCTATCACTCAGCCAGGACATGAACCTGCACTATATGACTCGCCCTGCACACCACGCAGAGCTAATGCAACACTCCCTGCAGAGTCCCCAGCGAAGACTGGCCTATCACACAGCCAGGACATGAACCTGCACTATATGACTCGCCCTGCACACCACGCAGAGCTAATGCAACACTCCCTGCAGAGTCCCCAGCGAAGACTGGCCTATCACACAGCCAGGACATGAATCTGTACTATATGACTCACCCTGCACACCACGCAGAGCTAATGCAACACTCCCTGCAGAGTCCCCAGCAAAGACTGGCCATCACACAGCCAGGACATGAACCTGCACTATATGACTCACCCTGCACACCACGCAGAGCTAATGCAACACTCCCTGCAGAGTCCCCAGCAAAGACTGGCCATCACACAGCCAGGACATGAACCTGCACTATATGACTCACCCTGCACACCACGCAGAGCTAATGCAACACTCCCTGCAGAGTCCCCAGCGAAGACTGGCCTATCACTCAGCCAGGACATGAACCTGCACTATATGACTCGCCCTGCACACCTCGCAGAGCTAATGCAACACTCCCTGCAGAGTCCCCAGCGAAGACTGGCCTATCACACAGCCAGGACATGAACCTGTACTATATGACTCGCCCTGCACACCATGCAGAGCTAATGCAACACTCCCTGCAGAGTCCCCAGCGAAGACTGGCCTATCACTCAGCCAGGACATGAACCTGTACTATATGACTCGCCCTGCACACCACGCAGAGCTAATGCAACGCTCCCTGCAGAGTCCCCAGCGAAGACTGGCCCATCACTCAGCCAGGACATGAAACTGCACTATATGACTCACCCTGCACACCACGCAGAGCTAATGCAACACTCCCTGCAGAGTCCCCAGCGAAGACTGGCCTATCACTCAGCCAGGACATGAACCTGCACTATATGACTCGCCCTGCACACCACGCAGAGCTAATGCAACACTCCCTGCAGAGTCCCCAGCGAAGACTAGCCTATCACACAGCCAGGACATGAACCTGTACTATATGACTCACCCTGCACACCACGCAGAGCTAATGCAACACTCCCTGCAGAGTCCCCAGCGAAGACTGGCCTATCACTCAGCCAGGAGATGAAACTGCACTATATGACTCACCCTGCACACCACGCAGAGCTAATGCAACACTCCCTGCAGAGTCCCCAGCGAAGACTGGCCTATCACTCAGCCAGGACATGAAGCTGCACTATATGACTCACCCTGCACACCACGCAGAGCTAATGCAACGCTCCCTGCAGAGTCCCCAGCAAAGACTGGCCTATCACTCAGCCAGGACATGAACCTGCACTATATGACTCGCCCTGCACACCACGCAGAGGTAATGCAACGCTCCCTGCAGAGTCCCCAGCGAAGACTGGGCTATTACTCAGCCAGGACATGAACCTGCACTATATGACTCACCCTGCACACCACGCAGAGGTAATGCAACGCTCCCTGCAGAGTCCCCAGCGAAGACTGGGTTATCACTCAGCCAGGACATGAACCTGCACTATATGACTCACCCTGCACACCACGCAGAGCTAATGCAACGCTCCCTGCAGAGTCCCCAGCGAAGACTGGGCTATCACTCAGCCAGGACATGAACCTGCAGTATATGACTCGCCCTGCACACCACGCAGAGGTAATGCAACGCTCCCTGCAGAGTCCCCAGCGAAGACTGGGCTATCACTCAGCCAGGACATGAACCTGCAGTATATGACTCGCCCTGCACACCACGCAGAGGTAATGCAACGCTCCCTGCAGAGTCCCCAGCGAAGACTGGCCTATCACTCAGCCAGGACATGAACCTGCACTATATGACTCGCCCTGCACACCACGCAGAGGTAATGCAACGCTCCCTGCAGAGTCCCCAGCGAGACTGGGCTATCACTCATCAGGACATGAACCTGCACTATATGACTGCCCTGCACACCACGCAGAGGTAATGCAACGCTCCCTGCAGAGTCCCCAGCGAAGACTGGCCTATCACTCAGCCAGGACATGAAACTGCACTATATGACTCGCCCTGCACACCACGCAGAGCTAATGCAACACTCCCTGCAGAGTCCCCAGCGAAGACTGGCCTATCACACAGCCAGGACATGAACCTGTACTATATGACTCACCCTGCACACCACGCAGAGCTAATGCAACACTCCCTGCAGAGTCCCCAGCGAAGACTGGCCTATCACTCAGCCAGGAGATGAAACTGCACTATATGACTCACCCTGCACACCACGCAGAGCTAATGCAACACTCCCTGCAGAGTCCCCAGCAAAGACTGGCCTATCACTCAGCCAGGAAATGAACCTGTACTATATGACTCGCCCTGCACACCACACAGAGCTAATGCAACGCTCCCTGCAGAGTCCCCAGCGAAGACTGGCCTATCACTCAGCCAGGACATGAAACTGCACTATATGACTCGCCCTGCACACCACGCTGCAGCGCTTCTACCAGATGAGCAACTCGGTGACCCCTTCATTATCACGTTTTGATGTAACATTGATTAATTATGACTTTTTTTTTGCATGGGATGAGATGCAATTATAGTAGTTATCCATATATTATAGATAAATAATGGACATGGTTCATTAGAAGAGGCTACAAGAGATATTTGCAATAAATGTGTTCAAACATTTATTATTTATTTCTTAGCAGACGCCCTTATCCAGGGCGACTTAAAATTGTTACAAGATATCACATTATTTTTACATACAATTGCATTATTTTTTACACATTATTTTCTACATACAATTACCCATTTATATAGTTGGGTTTTTACTGGAGCAATCTAGGTAAAGTACCTTGCTCAAGGGTACAGCAGCAGAGTCCCCTACCTGGGATTGAACCCACAACCCTCCGGTCAAGAGTCCAGAGCCCTAACCACTACTCCACACAGCTGCCACACTGTAGACTGCCTCTCTTTGTAATGGCAAGCTGTAGTTCACTTTCCATGATCTTCCTGTAGGTTTGTTAATCACTTACTGAAGCTGATGGCATTATTAAAAAGCAAAATCCATGAATTCTTCCCTTGCCTGCCTCCATCTTACCCATATTTGGCTCATCAATTCTGATCCTCCCCATCCAGTGCCAATGAAGAATCTCAGTTCATTCATTTCCTTTTGATACACGCAACTCATGGATTTTGTAGACGCACTGTAATGTAAAACAGCCTACTTTAGTTCCTCCCTTATTGTTAATAATGTAGGCTACTGCACTGTCCTTCGGGAGAAAAGAAAATGAATGTGATCATTAAATAAATAACAGTAAATCCTTGTTTTAAAGCATTACATTATTAGACATGTTTTCAGTGATTGCACACAATTGAAGTTCAGTATTTTATGTCTAACTATGGTAAAAAAAAAAGAGAAAGAAAAAGAAAAGCATGCTGACTGACTTGTTAGATTTTTGTACAATAAATAACCAAGACTAAACAAATTATTGATAATATCACAGCAATTGATTATTGTTCCAACTCCACAGCTGTTACTGTGCATGCGGGTTCTTTGCAAGGACGCATACAGCAAAGGATATATCAGCCCCTGTCTCAATCCCTGAATGCCCTGCACATAATCTGTACGGAAACCCTGATTATATGTTTATTTAGCAGACGCCTTTATCCAAGGCGACTTACAGAGACTAGGGTGTGTGAACTATGCATCAGCTGCAGAGTCACTTACAATTACGTCTCACCCAAAAGACGGAGCACAAGGAGGTTAAGTGGCTTACTCAGGGTCACACAATGAGTCAGTGGCTGAGGTGGGATTTGAACCGGGGACCTCCCGGTTACAAGCCCGTTTCTTTAACCACTGGACCACACCGCATGGTGAAAGAAAAAGAAATGAGGGGATTATTTTGTGCGGTTCTGTACATGTGCAGGAGTCAAAGCTGAGCAGATCACAACCTTATGAGCCGTAACATCATAAAACCATTGCATAATAACAAAAAGAGCATTTGATCTGTTTGGGCCATTCTAGGTCTGCTCTAAAGACAACCACCAGCATTATACTGTATAAATAGGGTCGTATAGTCTGGGTTATAACAATGGGTTTCTACAGTAACAGTTTCTCTTTTTTTTCTTGTTTATCCCCCAAACATACAGAACATTGAATAATAAAACTATGGAAAGGCCGCTCCGGTTATAAAAGAATAGAAAGAATTAAACTGAAAGCAGCGTGTCTTCTCCGTTTCTTGCTTCCAGTGAAAAGGTACAATAAATTGCTTTGCAATTGCCTGCTGAAGGAGAAAACCGTTAGCAGCCACTGCAAATCACAGTATCTATACAGCTTGTGTTTGGATTTCAGCTCCTCCTTGTTTGCGCTGCTGAGAAGAGAGAGAGGCGATATGGCCCTGGAAGATCCAGACAGCTGCAGAGAAGCAGGGCAGCTTTCGCTTCAAACACGGGCCTAGAAGCATCGAAGAGGAATGGTGCAATGGGGGAGGAGCATAACTGGCCTGGGTGACGAGTCTGGCAACGAGGCAGAAAGAGCAACCGCATGCAAGCGGGACGAAGAGGAGTGAAAGCGAACAGATCGATCGGGACTGTACTGTGAGAGCGGATCATAACAAGCTGGTGACGGGGGAGCAAGAACAGATCGATCGGGACTGTACTGTGAGAGAGGATCATAACAAGCTGGTGACAGGGAGTAAGAACAGATCGATCGGGACTGTACTGTGAGAGAGGATCATAACAAGCTGGTGACGGGGGAGCAAGAACAGATCGATCGGGACTGTACTGTGAGAGCGGATCATAACAAGCTGGTGACGGGGAGTAAGAACAGATCGATCGGGACTGTACTGTGAGAGAGGATCATAACAAGCTGGTGACGGGGGAGTAAGAACAGATCGATCGGGACTGTACCCTGAGAGCGGATCATAACAAGCTGGTGACGGGGGAGCAAGAACAGATCGATCGGGACTGTACTGTGAGAGAGGATCATAACAAGCTGGTGACGGGGAGCAAGAACAGATCGATCGGGACTGTACCCTGAGAGCGGATCATAACAAGCTGGTGACGGGGAGCAAGAACAGATCGATCGGGACTGTACTGTGAGAGCGGATCATAACAAGCTGGTGACGGGGGAGCAAGAACAGATCGATCGGGACTATAGTGTGAGAGCGGATCATAACAAGCTGGTGACGGGGAGTAAGAACAGATCGATCGGGACTGTACTGTGAGAGCGGATCATAACAAGCTGGTGACGGGGGAGCAAGAACAGATCGATCGGGACTGTACTGTGAGAGCTGATCATAACAAGCTGGTGATGTGGGGGCAAGAACAGATCGATCGGGACTGTACTGTGAGAGCGGATCATAACAAGCTGGTGACGGGGAGTAAGAACAGATCGATCGGGACTGTACTGTGAGAGCGGATCATAACAAGCTGGTGACGGGGAGCAAGAACAGATCGATCGGGACTGTACTGTGAGAGCAGATCATAACAAGCTGGTGATGTCGGAGCAAGAACAGATCGATCGGGACTGTACTGTGAGAGCGGATCATAACAAGCTGGTGACGGGGGAGCAAGAACAGATCGATCGGGACTGTACTGTGAGAGCGGATCTTAACAAGCTGGTGACAAGAGAGCAAGAACAGATCGATCGGGACTGTACTGTGAGAGAGGATCATAACAAGCTGGTGACGGGGAGTAAGAACAGATCGATCGGGACTGTACTGTGAGAGCGGATCATAACAAGCTGGTGACAAGAGAGCAAGAACAGATCGATCGGGACTGTACCCTGAGAGCGGATCATAGCAAGCTGGTGACAAGAGAGCAAGAACAGATCGATCGGGACCGTACTGTGAGAGCGGATCATAACAAGCTGGTGACGGGGAGCAAGAACAGATCGATCGGGACTGTACTGTGAGAGCGGATCATAACAAGCTGGTGACAAGAGAGCAAGAACAGATCGATCGGGACTGTACTGTGAGAGCGGATCATAACAAGCTGGCGATGTCGGAGCAAGAACAGATCGATCGGGACCGTACTGTGAGAGCGGATCATAACAAGCTGGTGACGGGGAGCAAGAACAGATCGATCGGGACTATACTGTGAGAGCGGATCATAACAAGCTGGTGACGGGGGAGCAAGAACAGATCGATCGGGACTGTACTGTGAGAGCGGATCATAACAAGCTGGTGATGTCGGAGCAAGAACAGATCGATCGGGACTGTACTGTGAGAGAGGATCATAACAAGCTGGTGACGGGGGAGCAAGAACAGATCGATCGGGACTGTACTGTGAGAGAGGATCATAACAAGCTGGTGACGGGGAGTAAGAACAGATCGATCGGGACTGTACTGTGAGAGCGGATCTTAACAAGCTGGTGACAAGAGAGCAAGAACAGATCGATCGGGACTGTACTGTGAGAGAGGATCATAACAAGCTGGTGATGTCGGAGCAAGAACAGATCGATCGGGACTGTACTGTGAGAGCGGATCATAACAAGCTGGTGACGGGGGAGCAAGAACAGATCGATCGGGACTGTACTGTGAGAGCGGATCTTAACAAGCTGGTGACGGGGAGCAAGAACAGATCGATCGGGACTGTACTGTGAGAGAGGATCATAACAAGCTGGTGACGGGGAGTAAGAACAGATCGATCGGGACTGTACTGTGAGAGCGGATCATAACAAGCTGGTGACAAGAGAGCAAGAACAGATCGATCGGGACTGTACCCTGAGAGCGGATCATAGCAAGCTGGTGACAAGAGAGCAAGAACAGATCGATCGGGACTGTACTGTGAGAGCGGATCATAACAAGCTGGCGATGTCGGAGCAAGAACAGATCGATCGGGACCGTACTGTGAGAGCGGATCATAACAAGCTGGTGATGTCGGAGCAAGAACAGATCGATCGGGACTGTACTGTGAGAGCGGATCATAACAAGCTGGTGACGGGGGAGCAAGAACAGATCGATCGGGACTGTACTGTGAGAGCGGATCATAACAAGCTGGTGACGGGGAGCAAGAACAGATCGATCGGGACTGTACTGTGAGAGCGGATCATAACAAGCTGGTGATGTCGGAGCAAGAACAGATCGATCGGGACTGTACTGTGAGAGCGGATCATAACAAGCTGGTGACGGGGAGTAAGAACAGATCGATCGGGACTGTACTGTGAGAGCGGATCATAACAAGCTGGTGACAAGAGAGCAAGAACAGATCGATCGGGACTGTACTGTGAGAGCGGATCATAACAAGCTGGTGACGGGGGAGCAAGAACAGATCGATCGGGACTGTACTGTGAGAGCGGATCATAACAAGCTGGTGACAAGAGAGCAAGAACAGATCGATCGGGACTGTACTGTGAGAGCGGATCTTAACAAGCTGGTGACAAGAGAGCAAGAACAGATCGATCGGGACTGTACTGTGAGAGAGGATCATAACAAGCTGGTGACGGGGGAGCAAGAACAGATCGATCGGGACTGTACTGTGAGAGAGGATCATAACAAGCTGGTGACGGGGAGCAAGAACAGATCGATCGGGACTGTACTGTGAGAGCGGATCATAACAAGCTGGTGACAAGAGAGCAAGAACAGATCGATCGGGACTGTACTGTGAGAGCGGATCATAACAAGCTCCCTAATCCATGTGCATGCATTTCCTTGAATCCCTACTGCATTCAGTTTGAGAATTAATCTTTTATGCAGGACTTTTTATGCAGGGCTTTCTGGAAATCTAAATAAACCATGTTGTATGCCTTGCAATTATCCATTGTCAATGTTGCATCCTCAAAAAAAAATCAAACAGGTTAGTTAGACACGATCTCCCTTTCCTTAAATCATGCTGACTGTCTCCCAGGATACTGTTACCATATAGGCAATTTTCCATTTATGATCTTATTATAGTTTCCATAAGTTTACATATCATAGAAGTCAGGCTTATTGGTCTGTAGTTACCTGGTTCGGTTTTGTCTCCCTTTTTGTGGATCGGTATTACGTTTGCAATTCTGCAGTCTGTCGGTACAACCCCTGTGTCAAAAGACTGTTGCATGATCTTGGCTAGCGGTTTGTAAATAACTTCTTTCATTTCTTTGATTACTATTGGGAGAATCTTATCCGGCCCAGAGGATTTGTTTATTTTAAGAGCTCCTAGTCCCTTTAACACTTCTGCCTCGGGGGATGTTGCAATCCCCCATTAGTATGGCTTCTCCTTTTCTACACACATTTCTAATGTCATTTTGTCCATTATTCTGACCCATATTGATTTGCTGTTGTTTTCTTTGTCCAGATTTAACACCTGGGCTTCAAGACTATTTCTTATGTATAGCGCTACCCCTCTGCCTCTTCTATCCTGCCTGTCTTTCATATGCGGTGTATACCCACTAATATTATATTCGTCTCCATCACTCTCTGATAACCAAGTTTCTAACCCTAACCCTAACCCTAACCCCTATCACATCGTAGTTACTTGTTAGTTCAGTAACTCCAAGTTCTAACATTTTGTTTCTGATACTTCTAGAGTATCTTTAAGAGTTGCGTCGCACAGTGAAGAACTTATCTGAAGCAGCAGAGAGGAGCAGCAACTGGCTGTGGTTGAGACGGAAAGATTCTGGCTGGGGATCTCAAGCACAATAGAAAGAAAGAAAGGCTGATGTACAGGTAAGTAAGCTGGGCTGAGTTGAGTGGGGGACGGAAGGGGGTGATGCTGGGACGCCAGAATCACCGTCGAGCCCTCTTGAGGTGTCGTGGGCTAGTCGACGAAACACCGAGGATGGAAGGTGCCCACTTGAAGACCCCAGAGATGTACCCTACTTAGCTCAATCCAGACGGTTGTCATGCTGATGCGCTTGGGAGACGCGACTATGGTTGATCCCCGAGCCAGCATCGCAGCCGTTGTGTGTGCTGGATGCTTAGGGAGGCAAAATAAGCTGATCCCTGGAGCCAGCATTACACTTCAGCCATCAACACCAGACAGAAGGATATCTACATCATCATATGGAAGGAAGCGCAAATGGATGGAGACACATATGGATCACATTAGTTGATGAACCTAATGATCCTTGTGAACCCGGTCAGACAAACCAGCGTAAGAGAGAAAAGAACCTCAACGGGCACAAGCCTGGAGTTAAATGGCCAAGAGCTTGTGAAAAAACTGCATGGGACACAGTAAACACAGATCTCTGCTTTGCATTGGAAAGGTTAAGTGGAACAGTTGAAAAGAAACTGGATAAATTTGGGGACATCATCTACGCATATGGAAGCGAGAGGTTTGGAGTTGAAAAAAGGAAGGAAAAAGTACAAACTATTCCTGGAAAGTCTAGACGGCAGCAGGAGATTGAACACTTAGTTCGAGAAAGGAGACAGCTGAGGAAGCAATGGAGAAGAGCAGAAGAAAGTCAGAAGGAGGGACTCAATCTCTTACAAAGGGTCATAAAAGATAAGCTTGCAACATTGCGCAGAGCTGAGCCTCACGAAACGCTACAAAAAGAAGGAGCGGCGAGAACTAACTTCTATAAAGACCCATTCAAATTTGTAAAGAAGTTATTCACCAGTGAGAAGAATGGCACACTAAAAGCATCTAAGTTTGAGCTGGAGAGATATTTGGAGGAAACGATACAGATTCAAAAGGCAGGAGCCTATGTCAATTCCTTCAGACATCCCACCTATCAATCCACCAGAATACCAAATGGAGGACTGTGCACCTAAGTGGAAAGAAGTAGAGCAAGCTGTGAAAAAGCAAGGGCTTCATCATCTCCAGGGCCTAATGGAGTTCCGTACAGAGTGTACAAGAGTGCTTCAGGAGTTCTACTAATCCTGTGGAAACTGATGAAAGTAGCATGGAAAAACAGGTTGTACCAAGAGCATGGCGCCGAGCAGGTGGAGTCTTTATACCTAAAGAAAAAGATTCTAGCAGCATCAGTCAGTTTCGCCCTATTTCCCTATTAAACGTAGAAGGCAAGATTTTCTTCAGCATTATTGCTCAGAGATTGTCAACTTACCTATTAAAGAACTGCTTCATTGACACTTCAATACAAAAGCGGGCATTCCAGGTTTCCCAGGATGCTTAGAACACATCAATGTGATCTGGCAACAAATTCAATCAGCTAAAAAGGAGAGGAAGGAGCTCCATGTGACATTCCTGGATTTGGCTAATGCATATGGTTCAGTGCCACATGAACTTCTTTGGGCAGCATTTGATTTTTCAGTGTACCAATGACAATAACAAATCTAGTGAAAGCCTACTTTGGAGATTTGCAATTTAGTTTTTCAACTTCAGAATTCAGCACTACATGGCAATGCCTAGAAGTTGGAATAATGGCAGGATGCACCATTTCTCCACTGGCTTTTACCATGGCAATGGAAGTAATCATTAGGGCATCAAAATGGGTAGTGGGAGGAGAGCTTGGCTTCTGAATACGACTACCACCAATTCGAGCATACATGGATGACATGACAACCATGACTACAACAGTAGCCTGCACTAATCGGTTATTGGGCAAATTAACCAATAACATTGAATGGGCACGAATGCAATTCAAGCCCACTAAATCAAGGAGCATCTCTATAATTAAAGGTAAAGTAGTAGATAAAACGTTCTTCATTAATGGTGAGGCAATACCAACAGTGTCTGAGAAGCCAGTGAAGAGCTTTGGGAGATGGTACGACGGGGATCTAAAGGACACAGTTCGTGTGGGAGAAGTTAGACAACAAGCTGTGGAAGGGTTGAAGAGCATAGACAGCAGCTTTACCAGGCAAATTAAAACTCTGGTGCTTTCAGTTTGGCCTACTGCCAAGGTTGCTGTGGCCACTGACTGTGTACGAGGTTTCTTTGACAACAGTAGAGAAGCTGGAAGCTTTAATCAGTTCACACATCAGGAAATGGTTGGGAGTTCCACGCTGCCTCAGCAGAGTGGGACTTTATGGTAAAGGAATACTGCAGCTACCTGTCTCCGCTCTAACCGAGGAGTTTAAGTGCCAAGGTCCGACTGGAAATGACATTAGTAGAGTCACGCGACAAATGCGTAAGGGAGGCAGCACCTGTGTTGAAAACTGGAAGAAAGTGGGTGGCAAAGAAAGCTGTGGAGGATGCAAAGGCTGCCCTTCGAATTGGTGATATCATGGGGCAAGTTCAGCATGGAAGAGGGGTCTTGGTCTCAGTTCAGCTCCTCCTACATGGCACAAGGCAGCCCCAGCTAACGGAGGAAGCTTGTAGTCAACGAGGTGCAAAAGCAGGAGGAGAGGATGAGGTGTATAAAGGCCATTTCCCAGGGCAAGCAGGGAGAATGGATGAGATGGGAGAGTGTGGAACAACGCAAGATTGGCTGGCAAGACCTATGGTCAATGGAACAGAGCAGGATCAGTTTCCTTATAAGGTCAACATATGATGTTCTCCCATCACCACAGAACCTAAACCTCTGGGTAGGAGAGGATCCCTCATGTCCTTTGTGTTCATCACCTGCAACATTAAGGCACATTTTGACAGGATGTAAGGTGGCTCTTAGCCAAGGACGGTTTACTTGGCGCCATGACCAGGTGCTGCGATGTTTGGCCTTAGCATTGGAAGACAAGCGTAACATGACCAATAAGTTGCCACCTGTTCCATCAAAACATTACACACAAAAGACAACATTCCTCCGCCCAGGAGAGCAACCACCAAGAAAAGGTGTTAAAACCAATCCTCGCCCAGGACAACTGGAAGCTGCTAGAGACTGGAAAATGCTGGCAGATGTTGGTCAACGGCTTATTTTTCCACCTGAGATTGCCACCACAAACCTTCGACCAGATATTGTCTTGTGGTCTGGATCAGCACGCCTTGTTCACCTGGTAGAGTTAACAGTGCCATGGGAGGATGCTGTAGATGAGGCGTATGAGAGGAAGAAACTGCGGTATGCTCAACTAGCCACTGAAGCGGAACAGCGAGGATGGAGAGTCTGGGTTTACCCAGTGGAAGTGGGATGTCTGAGGATTTGTGGCACACTCTACAACCCGGTTTCTCAGAGATGTCGGATTCAATGGCCAAGAGTTGCGCCGCACAGTGAAGAACTTATCTGAAGCAGCAGAGAGGAGCAGCAACTGGCTGTGGTTGAGACGGAAAGATTCTGGCTGGGGATCTCAAGCACAATAGAAAGAAAGAAAGGCTGATGTACAGGTAAGTAAGCTGGGCTGAGTTGAGTGGGGACAGAGGGGTGATGCTGGGACGCCAGAATCACCGTCGAGCCCTCTTGAGGTGTCGTGGGCTAGTCGACGAAACACCGAGGATGGAAGGTGCCCACTTGAAGACCCCAGAGATGTACCCTACTTAGCTCAATCCAGACGGTTGTCATGCTGATGCGCTGGGGAGACCGCACTATGGTTGATCCCGGAGCCAGCATCGCAGCCGTTGTGTGTGCTGATGCGCTAGGGAGGCAAAATAAGCTGATCCCTGGAGCCAGCATTACACTTCAGCCATCAACACCAGACAGAAGGATATCTACATCATCATATGGAAGGAAGCGCAAATGGATGGAGACACATATGGATCACATTAGTTTACTGTGAAGCTACGTCTTAGTTGGTGCTTATCTTGGCGAGAGCCAAGTTCAAATCAGCATGAAGTTTTAACATCTACTCTCATGTAATGGAAATCATGTATTTAGTAAATGCATTTAATGGCTGTCTTACCTGAGTTGTTACCCTTGTTTTGATGTTCTGTTTTTTTGTTTTCTCCCCCCTTCCTTTCTGGTTTAAATGCTTCTGGACCTCCTCAAGGATCCTTTCTCCGAGTATGTTTTCTTTTTAAGTGCAGTCCGTCCCACCTATATAGATAGTCCTTGTCTCGTAGAATGTGGTCCAATGTTCAAGAAAGGTGAAGCCTTCCTGTGTGCACCACGATTTCAGCCATGCATTTTGATGAATTTCCAGCTGTCTGTATGCTCCTTTGCAAGGTGCCAGCAGTATCCCAGAAAATACCACAGTTTTGGTCTTGCCTTTTAATTTCCTTCCTAGCTCTCTGAATTTGTTTTGCACGGATCTTGGCCTGTCTCTTCCAATGTTGTTTTTACCGATGTGGACGACTACTACCGGGTCATCTCCGGTTCGTTCTAGGAGCCTGTCTCTCAGAGATGTTTGTGACAAAGCCTCCTTTTGACTGCTTTTTTTAACTTTGACGGCATTTTGACAACCTTTTGTAAAAGTGACAGCCATTTGATACCCAGCATACACTGCAATACCCAGCAGAGTTATACACTGATATTCTGATAGCACAGCAATCCCAGCATACACTGCAATACCCAGCAGAGTTATACACTGATATTCTGATAGCACAGCAATCCCAGCATACACTGCAATACCCAGCAGAGTTATACACTGATATTCTGATAGGACAGTAATCCCAGCATGCACTGCAATACCCAGCAGAGTTATACACTGATATTCTGATAGTACAGCAATCCCAGCATGCCCTGCAATACCCAGCAGAGTTATACACTGATATTCTGATATCACAGCAATCCCAGCATGCCCTGCAATACCCAGCAGAGTTATACACTGATATTCTGATAGCACAGCAATCCCAGCAGGCCCTGCAATACCCAGCAGAGTTATACACTGATATTCTGATAGCACAGCAATCCCAGCAGGCCCTGCAATACCCAGCAGAGTTATACACTGATATTCTGATAGCACAGCAATCCCAGCATACACTGGAATACCCAGCAGAGTTATACACTGATATTCTGATAGCACAGCAATCCCAGCATACACTGGAATACCCAGCAGAGTTATACACTGATATTCTGATAGCACAGCAATCCCAGCAGGCCCTGCAATACCCAGCAGAGTTATACACTGATATTCTGATAGCACAGCAATCCCAGCATGCACTGCAATACCCAGCAGAGTTATACACTGATATTCTGATAGCACAGCAATCCCAGCATACACTGGAATACCCAGCAGAGTTATACACTGATATTCTGATAGCACAGCAATCCCAGCATACACTGCAATACCCAGCAGAGTTATACACTGATATTCTGATAGCACAGCAATCCCAGCATACACTGCAATACTCAGCAGAGTTATACACTGATTATACATTCACAGTTATACATTCATTATCTGCATTTATTATAGTGGCCTTTGCTCGCGCACGCAAAACTTTCAATGCAAAACTATGGTCCGATACACTCAAACTGATACTGTGATGACAAAACACTTCATTCGAATGGACTTAATCTGTGCTTCTGTTGCATAAATACAATACAAAATGTGCATGTTTCAGATCTTACATATAATAGACATTTTTTGTATGTATTTTGCCATAGGAAATCTCAGAAGTACTCTCTTTAAATGCACAACAGTCTTAGCTAAAGAAAATGGGTTCATACGATTTGCAAAGCATTACCCCGATGGTGTTTTTATAATGGGATTTGCCATAGGGAGGGGGGTGGTCTCTTATTGTACCCATATCTCCATGACCCCTGGGCCAACAAACACAGGAGTCTTAGCTAAAGAAAGACATTGGCCACGTGTTCGTACGACACCCCACTGCCAGATGGCAAACATTATTCAGAAACATTTATGTTCATAAAATGTGACTGTTTTTTAATGGGATTTGCCATAGGGAATCGCGGTCTGGGGGGGGGGGCGGGATGCTGTTGTACACCATATCTCTACAACCCCTGGGGCAAGGAACTCGGGAGCACTCTCTTCATGTGTACACCACCACAGAAAGCCAATTCTTACATTCTTGCATAACATGATAATTCTTATAAAGTAATAACCCATAGTTTGATATATTAGTACAGCAAAATGCCAAATTATATTTTAATTGAAAGGTTGTGGAAAGCAGATCTCTCTCTCTCTCTCTCTCTCTCTCTCTCTCTCTCTCTCTCTCTCTCTCTCTCTCTCTCTCTCTTTCCCAATCGTGTAACGACATATTCATGTGACAGACTGTTATGCGGTTCCATCCCAAAAACAGGACCTGTGTCATGCCTCGATAATTTGAACAGTGGTCCGTTGGTATCGTGACGTCAGGGCACTGGGGCAACTGTTCATATGACATAATACCCAATCAACCTTTAAATACCTTTATTGATCAAACAGTGATAGAAGCAAATTTCAACTGTTTGACACAATGTTACAAGATTCATCACAGTTGCAGTTAAACATAGTAGGTTCTTTCTGGCTTTAACAAAATTGGAAGGTACCTATTTATACAGTTGGGTTTTTAATGGAGCCAAAACATACCTACCCCATCATCGATTACTATTAACAATAACAAAAAATGCAACAAAGCAAAAACGTCAATTTTACATAACAGCAGGTTGGAGTAGTGGTTAGGGCTCTGGACTCTTGACCGGAGGGTTGGGGGTTCACTCCCAGGTGGGGGACACTGCTGCTGTACCCTTGAGCAAGGTACTTTACCTAGATTGCTCCAGTTAAAACCCAACTGCATAAATGGGTAATTGTATGTAAAAATAATGTGATATCTTGTAACAATTGTAAGTTGCCCTGGATAAGGGCGTCTGCTAAGAAATAAATAATAATAATAATATGTATTTTTGTCTTATAAATTCAAACTTCAAAGAAAAGCGGAAAAATAATTCCCCTGATATCAACACACTCTTTGTAGGCTGTAAAATATTTAGTTGCAATTTAGTTTGAATCAGAGCAATATCATTTTAAATAATGTGCTTTATTTTCCAAAGACTGGTTTTACGGTCTTTGATGTGAAATACCTGCGCATGCATGACGTATGCATGTCATTGACTGCATAAATATATATTTTATTGTTTATCTTTCATTGATTTATTCATTATCAGGGGAGACTCTGTCTTGTTCATACAAGGGATATTTTGAAACAGTGTTGATGAAGATTATTATTTAACAGATGACTGTAGTACATGATTGCAATGGGAATGTCAGATTATACTGTAATATACATATCACTGTGTCAATTATTACATATTATTATAGTCATCCATATCACACTGTATGACATTCCCCAATAATAATGAATCTCAGTAGCTGAAAAACAAAGCATATGAGGAACATTTCTATGTGACTGGGTTCAATAAATAAATAACAATGAGGATTATTTAAATCAATGTGTAGGAGCTCCCCAGGAGCAGATCTTGAAATGCATTTATTTGAAAAAAAAAAAACACACAACACTAATATTATGTCTTGATTTGATTAAACCATCATTATTTAATAGATTGTTTAAAAACATTATTATTACACTTATGATTTTATTTTGTGATCATTGGATTATTGTAAAAATAAACGGCTTGCACCCTCATCTACTCACAGTTGCAGCCTAATTTCTGTCCCAAAAAGAACCCGAAATGCTGCAATATATTGATGGTCAGCTGAGCAGAATATCCCAAAAACTGGGCTGAATTCAGAAAACCAAATCAGCCCAGAATTTGGGACGTTATCTGAAAACCAAATCAGCCAGAATTTGGGACGTTATCTGAAAACCAAATCAGCCCAGAATTTGGGACGTTATCTGAAAACCAAATCAGCCAGAATTTGGAACGTTATCTGAAAACAAAATCAGCCCAGAATTTGGGACGTTATCTGAAAACCAAATCAGCCCAGAATTTGGGACGTTATCTGAAAACCAAATCAGCCCAGAATTTGGGACGTTATCTGAAAACCAAATCAGCCCAGAATTTGGGACGTTATCTGAAAACCAAATCAGCCAGAATTTGGAACGTTATCTGAAAACCAATTCGGCCCAGAATTTGAGACATTATAAAAGCAAAGCGACCCAGAATCCCGGTGGATCGAGCAACTACAGCCCTTTAATTTCACCGTGCAACACCGAACAGGGATCCGCCACACCAACGCAGATGCGCTGTCCCACTGGCCGTGTGCGGAGGAAGGCTGTGACCACTGCCAGAGGAAGGAGGACCGGGAGCAGGAGCTGTGAGTGGAGCAGCATGGGGAGTATCTGGAACCCTCGGAGCAGCCCCCCGGACCGGGTGGCACCACCTCGCTGGGTGCAGTTGACCACAACCAGCAGTGGAATGGCGACAGCTGCAGGAGCGGGACCCCGACCTCCTCCCTGTCCTGGAGTGGGTGGAGCAGCAGCAGCATCCATCCTGGGAAGCCATTGCCCGGCTGTCTCCGGTTGTGAAGGGACTCTGAGCACAGTGGTCCCGCTTGGCCATGTGGGAGGGAGTCCTGCAGTGTCGCTTAAACAAGATGTGTCATCTGAGTTGTGTATCCTGGACAAATATATACAGAGAGATATGTTTTAATATCTCAATACTCTGTTTTAATATTAAAAATGGATTTACTGTGGCTGTAGGGCTCAATTACAAATAAGCAGATGTCAATTTCTAAAGGCTAAGGCTAACTAATCAAGGTCGTCTTTCCCAAATCATTCTTCCTTTTCAACTGTATCTCCCTTCCAGTCAAGCTGGGTCTCCACCTCACCACTGACCGTCGTTGAAGGCTGTGCCTCACCAGACGAGAGTAACAATGGACTGATGGAGTGTTTCTGTTTATCAGTGTTGCTGTATCTACGATAATGACTAGTTCAAGGTGAAGCCGGGTTGGGTATAGTATTACATTCCTGCATGTAACTCATTTTTAGATAAAGGGGAGGTTTAGCACTGTCAAATTTCTATTTTCAAACAGTCATTTGAATCAAAGTCATGCAAACTGTTTTTGTCCCAGACTATAGTTTTATATCTGAAAATGAAGCAGTTTTTCATGCTTGTGTGAAATGATGCAACTCTAGATTTCTGAGTCAGTGCTCGGTACACTTCACACCCAAACACACCTCAACACTGCAACAGAGTTGTTGTTGTTGTCTGAAAAAAACGTCACTACAATCAATTTGCACGCTAATTTACACAGTCATTCCGTGTTACTATGATATCTAAACTTAGACATTAAAAACATGAAAGGTTGTATTTTATTTTGTTATATAAATGTGACCATTTCACTAAATTTGAATCCAGTCAGAATTACATTACAGATTATGTAAATGACCACACTGCATATCAGGCCAGTCATGATATATATATATATATATATATATATATATATATATATATATATATATATATATATATATATATATATATATATATATATATATATACCTGTATATATATATATATATATATATATATGAAAATCTGCATGCCACAAACATCAATCAATTTGCCAAAACCTGTATCTGTCCAGATGAGTCAATTGAGATGAAGTTCTCATTGCCAACGAGGACCTGGTAAGTGGCTCACACCACCACAGCAAACAACATCAAGCACAATAAACAAGGAGTAAAACACATACTCAATCATAAAACATAAAACTCAGCAGCTACTTAACAGGTACAGATGTCAGTCAGCAATGAGTCAACCCTACGGCTAAAAGCAATCTCACATATGAACCGTTGTAATGTGAACTTGTGTTGAAACTCATTCCAGTCATTGGCTGCTGCAAACTAAAATGAGTGACAAACTGTCGATACCCTACAAAGGAACAAGCAGTTTAATAAAATTCCAGGATCTTAAGTTGACTCAGAAATGTCTTCATCTAGACAATGTGGGGAAGCTATAAAAAAGGTCAACAAGATGCTCGGATATATTGTGAGAAGTGTTGAATTTAAATCAAGGGAAGTAATGTTAAAACTTTACAATGCATTAGTAAGACCTCACCTAGAATATTGTGTTCAGTTCTGGTCACCTCGTTACAAAAAGGATATTGCTGCTCTAGAAAGAGTGCAAAGAAGAGCAACCAGAATTATCCCAGGTTTAAAAGGCATGTCGTATGCAGGCAGGCTAAAAGAATTGAATCTATTCAGTCTTGAACAAAGAAGACTACGCGGTGATCTGATTCAAGCATTAAAAATCCTAAAAGGTATTGACAATGTCGACCAGGGACTTTTTGAACTGAAAAAGAAATAAGTACCAGGGGTCACAAATGGAGATTAGATAAAGGGGCATTCAGAACAGAAAATAGGAGGCAC
This sequence comes from Acipenser oxyrinchus oxyrinchus, assembly GCA_030684275.1. Classification (NCBI taxonomy): domain Eukaryota; kingdom Metazoa; phylum Chordata; class Actinopteri; order Acipenseriformes; family Acipenseridae; genus Acipenser; species Acipenser oxyrinchus. The sequence goes on from CM060249.1 coordinate 692,120, forward strand.
TTTTTTACACAAAGAATTGTGAGGGTCTGGAACCAACTCCCCAGTAATGTTGTTGAAGCTGACACCCTGGGGTCCTTCAAGAAGGGAGGGGGGGGGGGCTTATAATAAATGTGCACACTGCTGTATCTGGCTCAAAAAATGCATCTTTACCTCTAAGCCTGCAGGGCTTGTAGAGGTAAGAGCAGCAACATGCAGGCCTGGAAGTGTATAAGTGTATCAGGGCTTAGGCTGGACACAAGCCAGCGACCATGTACACTGAAACAGGAGTCTTAATCACGGCACAGATCCTTCTCACCTTCTCACAGAATCCATGCCGGTGCATCACACTAAACAGCCTATTTACTCTTACCCTCAGTGAATTATATTACAGTGAAGAAACATCACAACTGTCCATGGTATACCCTCAAACTTCAACTACGTAAGTCTGCCTGCCGCTAGTCTGAGCGCAAATGGAGGTCGTCTGGACTAACAGTTCACAGAGAGATTTGGACCAATCACCTCAGTAGCTACAGGCGTGCGCGCGCTGCTGCCAGGGTGAAGTACTTCTCAGAAATCATATCCATGGGACACGGTAAACCAAATATTCTCTTCAAAACCATTGATCAAATCCTGCATCCAGCCATCGATAAATCCACCTCCCATTCATCCTCCTCTCTTACCTGCCATGATTTCTCCTCTTTCTTTCGGAACAAAATTGATACCATTTATTCTTCGCTGTCCTGCCACAAACCCAGTATGATAGCTGACCACCTTGATTCCCCTGCGATTGCCCCTCCTGCTTTCTCTTCCTTCTCTCCTCTCTCCATTACTGATGTCTCCAGCATACTGCTGAAATCAACTACTGCCACGTGCCCCCTGGACCCCTGGTGCACTAGAATACTAGGGGGCTGTACAAGAGAAATCTCTGGAACCTGTCTCTCCTGGCTGTCCTCTACCTATCTGGATGCATGCATTCTGTTTTCTATGATGGAAGCAGTGCTGACGCAAACCGGGTCACATGCGGTGTCCCTCAAGGGTCTGTACTCGGGCCTCTTCTCTTCAACATCTACATGCTTCCCTAGGGTCACCTCATCCGCCAACAGAGCCTCATGTTTCACTCCTATGCAGATGACACCCAGCTCTACCTAAAACTAAACCCTGGATGTCTCTTTGCCATGGTCCAGCGCTCAGCTTGCATCCAAAACATCAAGACCTGGATTTCTGCCAATTTTCTTCAGCTCAACCAACAAATCTGAATTTCTTCTAGTTGGATCGAAAACTCAACTCAAGAATCTCAATATTGCCGCCTTGAACCTCGGAAACTGTCTGCTGCTGCCTTCCTCCACTGTACGAAGCCTTGGTGTACTTCTGGATAGTAACCTCTCCTTTGATGCCCAAATCTCATCTGTAGTCAAATCCTCCTTCTACCACCTCCGAAACATCTCAAAGGTCTGTCCCTACCTTTCCCTCCCGGATGCAGAGATACTCTGTCATGCATTCATCTCCTCTCGAATCGACTCTGGCAACTCTCTCTATGGTGGTCTTCTGTCATGCACCATAAACAGACTGCAGCTGGTTCAAAATGCCGTTGTGATCATGTTTTTTATATCCTTACCTGATGTAAAAAACATGATCACATTACCCCCGGTCTTGCCCAGCTGCACTGGCTTACTGTAAAGTTGATTACTTTCAAAATTCTCCTGCTTGCCTACAAGGCCCTTCATCACACAGGTCCAGAGTATCTCTCCAACCTGCTGACCCGCTATGTCCCTACACGTAAGCTGAGGTCCTCTGACTCAGTTCTGCTTGTTATATCCAAGCAAAAGTGCATCACACTCAGAGAGCGCTCTTTTAGCTTCATGGCCCAGTCTCTCTGGAACTCTCTCCCAGCTTTAGTGCGTACAGCTCCCACAATCGCTCGCTTGAAATCAACTCTCAAGACCCACTTGTTCTCTCTTGCTTTTAATGGCCTCTAAGCCTGATATCTGTTATTAGCTGTCTAAATTGCTATTTCAGGTTTTTCACTCCATCGTATTCGTATAATTCTGCTTGACACACACATCCACAATGTTTAGAATTCACATCCTAGCCTCGTATTTAATATATTATTCCTATATGTAATTGTGACAGGGTGACTGGGCGGTGACGTCACGGCAGAAGCAGGAAGGGAAACTGACACCAGGGAAGTACTGCAGTTAAAGGCGCCATACCGCTTTTATTTTAAATAACAAAAATAAATCAAAAGTTTAAACAAAAAGAAACTGCTCACAGAGCAAAATAAAACAGGTAAACAAAACAAATCACAAACACAACTAATAAATAAACCATACAGGTCAGGCTGGGCAGTCGCTGTCACTGCTCCTGTATTGTAGTTCTCTTTCGTTTTAGCTCTTGCCTTGCCTTGGCTCACTCGTTCCTCCTCTGAACTCCCACACCGAGTGCCGAGAGCTGCCAGCTTTTATAACAGGTGACCATCTCCCGATTAGCAACAAATTAAATCACCTAATTAATTCGGGAGATGGCCACCTTCTGCACGAGTTTTTAAATTATTCCTGGCAGAGGACGAGCACCAAATCTCGCCTCTGCCAGAACACGTTTTTAAAAATAAACAAAACAATAACAAAACCTGCGGCGCTTCGCCGTAATATACATACAATACTAAATCATAACGATAATAATAATAATAATAATAATAATAATAATAATAATAATAATAATAATAATAATAATACAAAATAACACGGGGGCGGAGGGGGAAACCCGTTCTAAAATAAACAAACCCTGTACAGGGCTGCTCACCCTGTTACAGTAATGTATTATGCATTGTTCCTCACTATCTTGTAAAGCGCTTTGTGATGGTGGTCCACTATAAAAGGTGCTATATAAAATAAATATTGATTGATTGATTGATACCCTCACCCTTATTAACCAGCTCAATGAACCAGACACTTATCATCAGACCACTGTGTTAAATATTTTGAAATTCTAAAAGGTAAGAAAGATTATGTCTTTTTCTTGAATCATTTTCTGTTCTTTTTGGCAACAGAAAAGCAGTGCTTGAAATGGGGCGGTACTCACCGGTACGGAGTACCGTCACTTCTCAATTTCAAATATTTGAGTAGCACTGTGGCGCTTATCACTGACTATCTGCCCGCTTTGCAGAGTATTCCTTACCGCCTATAAAATAGGGAAATATGGAAAGCCGTTTGTAGATATGTCTGTCGATGTGGATTTGCATGAGTTGAACGGCATTAACATGGGCAGAGTTCTTCACACATGCAAGTCGTGTGCTGAGATTACTGATCACATTGCAGCAGAAATGAGAAAATAACTGGTAAACGATATTCTGCAAGACGAAAGAAAAATGTGTTTATTAATTGATGAATCCACCACTTTAAGAGGTAAGTCTGTTCTTGTTTTGTGCTTGCAGTCAACAATAGCAGGAGAAGTAAATGCTGTCCTTTTTCTTTGACCTGCTTGAGCTTGAAAGGACTACCGCCAATTCTATTGTTGATGCGTTGTTGGAGTGTCTACACAGACATGGTTTCAATGACGATTTTTTGTGTCAATGTCTGATTTCTTTTGCCTGTGATGGTGCATCATCAATGCTGGGGAAGTGGGATGGAGTTGCAACTCAGCTCCGGAGTCGATTCCAAAATTAGTTTGTGTTGCACAGTTCTAATCACCGCATTGAGCTGGCCATCGGAGATGTAATTAAAGAAGTCGCAAGTGTGAATCACTTTCAGATTGTTTTTGACAAACTGTACTCCAAAAAAATCAAAGAGAACTGAGTCAATGTGAAAAAGAAACCGGAAAGCGTTTATTAGCCATTGGCCATGTTTTGTCAGTCCGCTGGTGTCGGCCAGTGAACGAAGTGTGAAAGCAACGTGGGAGAATTATTGAGCACTCCATGAGCACTTTTCGAAAGCTTCCAACGACTCAAACAGAGATTCGAGAGAGAGAGCGAAGTATGCTGGACTGGACAGTGCCCTCAGATCGTCTCCCTTTGTTCACAATTATGTTTGATGCTTTGGTTGAATTAAGTGATCTTTCTTGCCACTTTCAACAACGTGAGACAACCCTTCCCGAAGCAGACACATTGTTAGCTCGACAAATCCGAGTTTTTGAGTCAACGTAGAAAACTCCTGGTCCCTACACAGAGGATGCAAACAAGCCTGCATCCAGTTAGATTTTAAGGGGGTTGAGTTGAACAAGCACAGTAAGGTTGTGCAAACTAACGCAAGTCAGTTTTACCAGAGTTTGAATCTTAGAAATAGACTTGCGACAACAACTTTGTCAAATGTCAGTACCAAGGCACTGGAAACCTCATCAAAGGAATGTGATAAAAATGTAATTGAACAAGTCAAAATGCTCTATCCTGAATCCAGGCCCAAGGAAGAAGAGCTAGATATTCAGTAAGGCGACAGGGAAGTGAGACACCTATGTCAAAATGTTTAAATGTAGTGGAGAGTATAAGAGGATTTCGTGAATACAAGGAATGCAAAGGTGACCGTATCCCCAGTGCCTTAGAGCCTCTATTGAAAGCGATTAGAACCATCGCAATATCGACAAGTGAATGTGAGCGCGCTTTCAGCTGCACGAATGACATTTTGACGTCAAAAAGAAATACTCTTGCTGTCAGCCGCCTGTCCAGCCTTGTATTTTTAGTGCAACGGCCCACCACTACACAAGTTCAGCCCTGGCTGATAAAGGGAAGATGAAGTGCTGACGAGACAGCTTGCCATCGCTCTACATGCCATGCAGATTCAGCTTGAGAGTCCATGTCCTTATGGAACTTATTTTGACAGACAGCCTTATTCCGTAAGTAGGCTACTGATTTTTATGTTTCAGTTTTAAATATGTTATTTATTACATGTACCTTAATTAAAAAAAAGAAGAATTATATGTAATTCAATTATGTTAACTTAAAATGTTTAAAAGTACACTTGCAGCTAATATCTATCTTTAGCATTGTAATATACTATTTAAATGAATTTAATAATACAATATTAATTGTGAATGTATAGCGGGTACTTTTCCATGAGCTCAGATTCAATGTAGACAAAAACAAAATGTAAACAAAAGCTAATAATTACAGTTGATACTTTCAGTGTTTCCAATAAAATATATTTTTTGTGTTTCAGCAAGTATTATTTTAATTGTGAATTTATTATCATTTGAAATTAAAACAGAGACTTTATATTTCACTTAAATCTGAGCAGGTCAGATGGACAGGGAGCATAGACAGCTGGACAGGGAGAAAGGGAAGAGAGACAGCTGGACAGGATGCCTGAGAGAGAGCTGGACTGGGAGACATAGAGGTGGAAAGGGAGACAGAGAGAGAGCTGGGCAGGGAGACAGAGATAGAGATGGAAAGGGAGACAGAGAAAGAGCTGGGCAGGGAGACAGAGATAGAGGTGGAAAGGGAGACAGAGAGAGAGCTGGTCAGGGAGCCTGAGAGTACTGTGAGTCCAGCACTGCAGAAAAGTACACAGAAACAAACACCACATCATTTTGAAATGATTTTATTATCTACGATTAAACAGAAGTTGAAGTTATCACCTGAAGAAACATTAGCAGAACTATTTATTCCACTATAAACCTCAAAGATTGTCTCCGGTTCCGAGCAGTTATTATCCTACGACGCTTGTAAGATACCTGATTACTTGGATAGGTCTACACTTTGATCCACAGTGGCGTGTTATTTTTCTTGTTTTTTGTTTTGCTGGTCAGATTTGCTACTTAATGTAATGCAACGCATATACCCTACCAGGCTTCTCTAGCCTAAATGCTTCAACTTTCCATTTAACTGAAAAGGAAACAGATCTCTCGAAACGCTGTGCTTTCAAGCCAAATCTAACACTGTTTAAAAAACAGGAAGACTCAACCTATGAATATATTAAGCACTTCATGTACGGTGATAAGATTCTCCTTTAACAACAACAATCCATTGGCAAGCAACAGATTTATTTAACCCTTTGTTTACTAGCTTATAGCCCCTATATCCCCTTCGGTCACAAGGTCTTTATTACATTTTTAGAAATTTTAAACAGTTTGTGTGAACTCTATGGAGTTTGAGAAGTTGCCCTGCCATAACTTTGAAAAAAAAAACAATTATGCATTATAAAATAGATACATAGATAAGAAACTTAACACAATTATACATGCAGTGACTGAAGGGATATGAAAAACCTTAAGATAATGCGGAATTCATCTGCTGACCTACTGTTTTATGGACAGCATTCACCTCTTCACAAAACAGGCATTTTCAGGGCTGATAGAATAGGCAACATTCACACTGACGAGTCAGTTCTACAGTACAGTAGATACGAAAGCAAAAGAAACCTGGGAGCAAGCCTCTGTGACCTGTATCACTCTTTTCAAACTTAACGAGATTGAAGTTAAGTCTCCATGCTGTGTACTCTCCAGCTGAAGTGGAGTGACTTCAACAGCTATGTTAATGAGATTAAAAAGGATTATCGTGGCTGAAGGATTATGTTTTTTTAAATTTGTTTTTGCAATATTTATCCTGTAGTTAGGTGCCATACCAATGTATGAATTTATTTTGATAATTTTGATTTTGTGCAAGGGTATGTATGTATGTATGTATGCATGTATGCATGTATGCATGTTTGTATTTATCTTGGAGTTATCAGAAAAAGATTTAGTACTAGCAGACAGTGGATGCCTGCTGCTACATCACAGCATCAACTCCAGTCAAGGTCAAGTACCACGTGGTAGAGCCTTCAACGACGGGCACGATCACTTAATTGCATAGCTAGATTTCTACACTAGATCTTAAGTGTATTATGCGAACATTATTCTCATGTGGAATGGGTACTAAGATTTTGTTAACTTTTATCAGCTGCTGCTGTTTGAGCTCTAAAGAAATCAAGACATGCATTTCCGGTCTCCTGAGAGTTTGTGTGCCTGGTGGTGGGAATTGAATGGTGTATACTCTTTCTATATCAGAGTAGAACTGAACTACCTTTCGCCTGGGTCATGGTGTTAGACAGTCACTGCACTTTGATTTCCCACCTCATATTTAACAACGATGACACCTCTGGCTGGGATATAAGAGAGGATTGTGTGGTCTCCAGCCAGCTCCCAGTTTAATGCTCTGTATGAGGTTGTTTTTTTTTAACTTCAAAGAGCTCATAGAACAGCATAAGAAAAGCAACTGTTTGGTCTGAGCTTCTTTTGTTACAGAGCAACCGACACACATAGAAATGCACAAAAAAGATTATACATTATTAAATAAACATATTCTTTGAATGCAATTTAACCATGAGGGATGAGTCATTTGAATAGTTTAGCAGAACCCATTGAAGTAAAACTGATCTGTGCAGGGATTTGTTCTAAGCTTGCAGTATTTACTTGAGCATTGCTTTAGAAAGATATCTGTTAACTCACAATTCCATTCGTGCATGACTAATAATGCTTCCGTTAATACTTTCAAACACCAAAATCTCAGAACTGGGCTCATGAATAAAAGGAAAGAAGTTGTAGTTTCTTAATTCATAGAAGATGAATAAAGTGTAAAGCAGGGGGTATATGTTTATATGCAATCTTAATATAAGACATTAGCAGTGTGTGATGATCTTGTGGCATGTTAATGAAGTCTGGGACAAATCCGTATTCCAGGATTCTAAGCGTAGAAAACAGCCATGAAGTGAGGGAAATGGGCACATTGTTCCAAAGGTCACCGAACTTCAGTACAAATCTGGTCCATTAAGAACAAAGTGAGAGAGTGAAGATAGCAGGACATCAATGTCAGTTCAGAACAGAGAGAGTGAGGCCCATCAATGTGTAAGAAAATGAGGCTTAATATCTTCTTTAATATATATTGAGACATGAGAGTGAATATTACTAGGCACAATTAACAATTTCAAATCACAGTAATCAGGTTTTATTATCAACATACAGGTACAATTATACAGAGAAATTCACTACAACAAAAGTTTATGACTTAGCCCTGATACAGAGTAACAGATGAAGTAAAATACTTAGCTATTAGCTGTGGACAGCTGGTGCATGTCAGCCTTTCTCCTGTATTCCAACTGCCCTGATTCTAACATTGCACAGACCCCACCCCAGCCCACAACTGATATATTCTACAACCCCCAAATTGTTGCACATTCTTCAGATGAGCTCTAAGATAAGGGTCTCTGTTCCTGCTCCATGTTGCTGGCTGGGTCTCTCTCCCTGCTCCATGGTGCTGGCTGGGTCTCTGTTCCTGCTCCATGTTGCTAGCTGGGTCTCTGTTCCTGCTCCATGTTGCTGGATGGGTCTCTGTTCCTGCTCCATGTTGCTAGCTGAGTCTCTCTCCCTGCTCCATGTTGCTGGCTGGGTCTCTGTTCCTGCTCCATGTTGCTGGCTGGGTCTCTCTCCCTGCTTCATGTTGCTGGCTGGGTCTCTGTTCCTGCTCCATGTTGCTAGCTGGGTCTCTGTTCCTGCTCCATGTTGCTGGCTGGGTCTCTCTCCCTGCTCCATGTTGCTGGCTGGGTCTCTGTTCCTGCTCCATGTTGCTAGCTGGGTCTCTCTCCCTGCTCCATGTTGCTAGCTGGGTCTCTCTTCCGGCTCCATGTTGATAGCTGGGTCTCTGTTCCTGCTCCATGTTGCTGGCTGGGTCTCTGTTCTTGCTCCATGTTGCTGGCTGGGTCTCTCTCCCTGCTCCATGTTGCTGGCTGGGTCTCTGTTCCTGCTCCATGTTGCTAGCTGGGTCTCTGTTCCTGCTCCATGTTGCTGGCTGGGTCTCTGTTCCTGCTCCATGTTGCTAGCTGGGTCTCTCTTCCTGCTCCATGTTTCTAGCTGGGTCTCTGTTCCTGCTCCATGTTGCTAGCCGGGTCTCTGTTCCTGCTCCATGTTGCTGGCTGGGTCTCTGTTCCTGCTCCATGTTGCTGGCTGGGTCTCTGTTCCTGCTCCATGTTGCTAGCTGGGTCTCTCTTCCTGCTCCATGCTGCTAGCTGGGTCTCTGTTCCTGCTCCATGTTGATAGCTCGGTCTCTGTTCCTGCTCCATGTTGCTAGCTGGGTCTCTGTTCCTGCTCCGTGTTGCTGGCTGGCTGGGTCTTTTGTTCCTGCTCCATGTTGCTGGCTGGGTCTCTGTTCCTGCTCTATGTTGCTGGCTGTGTCTCTGTTCCTGCTCCATGTTGCTAGCTGGGTCTCTGTTCCTGCTCCATGTTGCTAGCTGGATCTCTGTTCCTACTCCATGTTGCTAGCTGGATCTCTGTTCCTGCTCCATGTTGCTGGCTGGGTCTCTGTTCCTGTCTTATCACAAAGCAACTATTTCTGAGCACATCACCCAGAATCGAAAAAGAAACTTCATGTTTCTAAAAGTTACCACAAAAATGAAATCCATGGAAAGCAAAAGCCATAGAAAGCCCCCTCCCCTCCCCAGCTGAAGTCTGAAAACCTTGTCTGTAGGATCTTATCCTGTTTCCACAGACAGACAGGGGTTTTGGTGGTATGTGAGATTATATGGGAAGACATAATTAAGGATTTATTCCTTCTTAGTATAACAAGAGAATTGTAAAATGGTTAAAATTGTCCACCGATGTTGTTGCATGGTCTGAGTGATACATTAAGCATGGAGGAAAAGAAAAGTTCAGGTTTCTCAATGCACACACACAGAAATGAAAGTAAAGTGTGTGTGTGTGTATAGCCGAATTGAGAGAAAGGTTTAGAAATAAAAGCAGCAGCCTTAGATTAAAAAAAACATACAAACATAAGACTTTACAGGTCTAGTTGACAAAGGAGCTGCAAGGTGGTTGTGGTGTGTGTTGGATGAAGACAGAAGCCCAGGTAAATCTGTGCTGCAGGCCTATGGCAGCACAGGCAACTGGTGGGTTCCACTCATCCTGCTGAAGCACCGCACTCGGCCCTAGACAGAGCAATAATTAGATTCGGAGGCGGACTATAATCCCATGCCTCCTCTGATTTTAAAAGTGCAGGCACCGTTTGGTGTGTGTGGAGCTCTGCTATTTTTGCCTTGCACTTAATGGCTCCCTGTGAATCATTCAGATGATCTTTCAATTCATTTTCTTTTCTAAAATGTAATTGGATGTCAGCATTAAGTGCTGCATCAGAGATTGATTTTTGTTCGTCTTGTAAGATTTTTAATATCATCTCGCACTCATTTTTTTTTTTCCTGCAGCCAGAACTTTCTGCTGGCTCCACCCATCTCCGTCTGTAAAACAGTATTCAGTCTCAAACTGTGAGCAGATTCTGTCTCTCTCAGAGACTAAGCTGCCAAACGCTCTGCTAATTCGTAAAGACACAGTTTATGCATTCCCACACATGCACAAAATTCATACAGTTAATCACACCAAGACAAACACAAGACACATACTTCAACATAAAGGCAGTTCAGTGCTCATAACATAACTCTGTACTTTATAGTACTGAGTTTCTTTTTCATTATTATTTGTTTTCTATTCAAAGAAAATGCTATCTCCCTGCTCAGCTCAGATATGAACTAAACAATCATTAATAAACACATTCTCACAAATACCTATTTTTTTCTAAGATGTTGCTTTTTCTCCTCTCTTACGCAAAACTATTCTAACCCAAACTCATTAATAAACAACTTGTTAAAATGACCATTTCCTTTTCTGTTCTGTGTGCCCTGTGTCCAGTACTTCCCTGCTCATTTGCATCTTGTACCCAGTTATTTTGTAATTTAATCTTGCACACATTCTCTTGACGGTAGGTAACTGTTTTTATTTTAACCTGCACACTGTGACTTGCCTCCAAGCCTAGCGGTACGGTAGCTAACCTGCTTTTCTTTTTTATTAAGTTGTGTGCTGCGCACTACATCCAGACGCTGTGCTCTGGCCCCCGCGACAATAGCAACTCCCAACTTTTCTTCTCGTATGGTTGTGTACTCTGACAAAACTGTGGCACTTATACCCCCTCGCAGCTCTCTTCAGCCACTCTGTACACTACCTGTTCGTTCTCCTGCTACACGCTTTAAATCAAGGGTTGGTAAAACCAACATTATTTCTCTGCCTATAGTAATTAGGTTATGAGCCTTATTTACCAATAGGTTCTCTATATGCAATTAACTGCTAGTCAATTCCAAAAACCTGTTCCCTGTTCATTCCTTTCGCTAGGAATGAAAATGACTGACGTGTCTTAATTATTATTTATTTTTCTTAGCAGACACCCTTACCCTTGGCGACTTACAGTTGTATACAAAAAATACATATCAAGAATTACAGTACAATTAAGAGCAAGTTACAAAATACAAAATACAAAATGTATTTGCTCCTAATAAGAGCAAATACAAAACACAGTACGATTTGATATCGGGGCAGTTCAAGAGCAGATAAGTGTTGATAGTTACATCAGGGTTAGATACGAGTGCAAGTGAAATGCAAGATACTACAAATTGGGTTCAGTGCAGGATTAAACACAGTAAAACAGGGAGCAGATGAGTGCAAGTGCATTAAAGACACAGTGCTATATAGACCAGATGGAAGAGTTTTTTTTATATTCATAAAATATGGCTGTAATTTCTGGGCATTAAAAAAATGGCTGGGCAGTATTTAACATGTGATTTATAAAACTACTGCCTGGTTATTTTACTGGCCAGTAATGGGTTTAGATGTGATTGTTACCGAGAGATTGTATCTAACCAATTGTCAGAGGTATGCAAATGAGCTGTGTCCCCTACTTAAGACATCAATGGCATTACATTGTCACGTTATGCCTACGGGACATGTCTGGAGACAGGTTGTCCAAAATATCAAGACGTCAGGTTAAAAAAAACTACAAATAAATTTCACACACACACACGCACGCACGCACGCACGCACGCACGCACGCACGCACGCACGCACACACGCATACATATATTTATAGTGCTCAGTTTATTTTAAATGTGTAAATCATTGTGCTGAAATAACATTAGTGTATTCTCTGTACACATTACATTAGCTATGTAAAAATATAAAGCTATGGCCAAAAGTTTTGCATCACCCTTTAGAATTAACAAATTTTGCTTCGTAAAATTGAATGAAACCTGCTGAATAATGCTACGTGAACTTACCACTTTGTCGTTTTCCATATACAGTACTTAATGAAAGCCTGACAAATTTAAAAAAATTGACATTTCAAAATCTAGCATGACATCCGGCACTACTATTATGGCTTGCGGTAGACTTTTGCGATATCATTTTGTAATTTCTTTGGTTACATGATGTTAATATTACGTAACATGATGTTAAAATTGTTTTTTTAAATTTTTTTTATTATGTCTCAATCCTAAAATTCCAGGTGATGCAAAACTTTTGGCTGTCGTTGTACAGCACAGTAGTAAAACCAAATGAATAACCAAGTGCGCTGTCTTTGTACTTTGGCCTATAGGCTATCTGTAACGGGGGAGAGGCAACGAAGCACACGGCTACAGTGAGGCTAACCACGCTCAGGCTAAGCCACCACGCTCAGGCTAAGCCACCACGCTCAGGCTAAGACATCACGCTCAGGCTAAGCCACCACGCTCAGGCTAAGCCATCACGCTCAGGCTAAGCCACCACGCTCAGGCTAAGCCACCATGCTCAGGCTAAGCCACCACGCTCAGGCTAAGCCACCATGCTCAGGCTAAGCCATCACGCTCAGGCTAAGCCATCACGCTCAGGCTAAGCCACCACGCTCAGGCTAAGCCACCACGCTCAGGCTAAGCCACCACGCTCAGGCTAAGGCATCACGCTCAGGCTAAGCCATCACGCTCAGGCTAAGCCTTCACGCTCAGGCTAAGCCATCACGCTCAGGCTAAGACATCACGCTCAGGCTAAGCTTTCTGGAAATCTAAATAAACCATATCGTATGCTTTGCAATTATCCATTTTCAATGTTGCATCCTCAAAAAAGTCAAGTAGGTTAGTTAGACATGATCTCCCTTTCCTAAAACCATGCTGACTGTCTCCCAGGATATTGTTACCATATAGGTAATTTTCCATTTTAGATCTTATTATAGTTTCCATAAGTTTACATATAATAGAAGTCAGGCTTATTGGTCTGTAGTTACCTGGTTCGGTTTTGTCTCCGTTTTTGTGGATCGGTATTACGCTTGCTATTTTCCAGTATGTCGGTACAACCCCTGTGTCAAGAGACTGTTGCATGATCTTGGTTAGCGGTTTGTAAATAACTTCTTTCATTTTTTTGAGCACTATTGGGAGGATCTCATCCGGCCCAGGGGATTTGTTTATTTTAAGAGCTCTTAGTCCCTTTAACAAGGCTGCCTGCCTTTTGTTTGTTTGTGCTGCGGGCTCGGCCCCTCCTAAGCCACCACGCTGAGGCTAACCCACATCACGGTGAGGCTACGACATCACGCTGAGGCTAACCCACATCACGGTGAGGCTACGACATCACGCTCAGGCTAAGCCACCACCCTGAGGCTATGACATCACGCTGAGGCTAAGACATCACGCTCAGGCTAAGCCACCACCCTGAGGCTACGACATCACGCTCAGGCTAAGACATCACGCTCAGGCTAAGACATCACGCTCAGGCTAAGCCACCACCCTGAGGCTACGACATCACGCTCAGGCTAAGCCACCACCCTGAGGCTACGACATCACGCTCAGGCTAAGCCACCACCCTGAGGCTATGACATCACGCTGAGGCTAAGACATCACGCTCAGGCTAAGCCACCACCCTGAGGCTATGACATCACGCTGAGGCTAAGACATCACGCTCAGGCTAAGCCACCACCCTGAGGCTACGACATCACGCTCAGGCTAAGCCACCACCCTGAGGCTATGACATCACGCTGAGGCTAAGACATCACGCTCAGGCTAAGCCACCACCCTGAGGCTACGACATCACGCTCAGGCTAAGACATCACGCTCAGGCTAAGACATCACGCTCAGGCTAAGCCACCACCCTGAGGCTACGACATCACGCTCAGGCTAAGCCACCACCCTGAGGCTACGACATCACGCTCAGGCTACGACATCACGCTCAGGCTAAGCCACCATCATGCCGTGGATCCTTTTTTCTAGGTCTTCGTAAAAACAGAAGCATATTAGTTATCAGCTACACAAATTAGACACAGTAGTTAACGTGTCAGCAATGTAAAGCACTAAAGGGCACCTAACAGAATAAAACAATGCAGTTAGTCACATTGTTGAACTGGAGATGTGGTTGAGGACTCGGTCAACAAAATGTATTCAAATCAAAATAACTTGGTGCTTCAACTAAACAAAACCTAGCGAGTCCTCAATCTCACCTCCAATGGAGTTCAGATACCGAGCATCGGGCACGTATTCCATTGACTAAATAATCCCATTCTCACAGCTATCACAGAAAGGAAATGGATTTTCAATTTACAGGCTAAACTATCACATCGGAGCCATTCTAGATCTCCTCTATCCCTCTCACTACAGTGAGACCCAGTGCTGGGCTAAGAATGTAACATGAGCTACAATTGCTATATGTGGATACACCCCCCCGCCAGTAAACGCTTCAGTTCATAAACTTCACACACGGCTCGCCCCGTTTTATACACAAAGTAGAAGTTTCTCAAAAACCCTCCCGCTGCTCCTACTTCCCAGCCCGGCATCCATGCTCACACAAACTACTTGTTATCCTGAACGTCCTCCCTGCTCTCCTCTCGTTCTTCACGTTCTTCCTAATGAACCTTTATAAAGTATTGAACTACAAACAATTGGACTAATTAATCAATTACAACTCAGTTTCTTTACACACATTCACACGTGCTTTAAAAAACATATCAATATATAATAATCAAAGTGCAATAGAAAAACGACACATCTTAAATTATAAATACAAAATAAAGTGCAAAGAAACCTTAACCCTGTTACATACCGGTAATCAATCAATCAATCAATCAATCAATCAATCAATCAATCTTTATTTTATACAGCGCCTTTCATAGTGGACCACCATCACAAAGCGCTTTACAAGATGCAGTAACAACAAAAAATCCATAATACTTTAAACACAGAGAAATGCATAATACATGATATACAGTAAAAAAAAAAAGCAGAATACATTAAGTACAGTGGAAAGTGCATAATACATGAAATAGTAGCAACAACTAATAGCAGATATCATGTTTAAAGAGCATGGAAAGCAAGAGAGAACAGGTGGGTCTTGAGAGTTGATTTAAAGCGAGCGACAGTGGGAGCATCACGTACCAAAGCTGGGAGAGAGTTCCACAGAGTCGGAGCCATGAAGCTAAACGAATGTTCTCCAAGTGTTCTGCACTTTTGCTTGGGGATAACAAGCAGACCAGAGTCAGAGGACCTCAACTTGCAGGCAGGGACATAGCGGATCAGCAGGTTGAGGAGGTACTTGGGACCTGTGTGAGGAAGGGCATTGTAGATGAGCAGGAGAGTTTTGAAAATAATCCTGAACTTTACAGGTAGCCAGTGCAGCTGGGCAAGATGAGAGGTGATGTGATCACGTTTTTTACATCTCGTAAGGATCCTGGCAGCGACATTCTGAACTAGCTGCAGTCGGTTTATGGTGCGTGCCAGGAGACCACCATAACACAAAACAAATCATGCTAAAAACAAAACATGATGTTAAATTGAAACAAAATGATTTTAAAGCATTTTCTTTTACTGTATCTACTTTGTACACACAGAACAGAACATTACTTTACATATACTGCACACACTTTACAGAAACAAATCAATTTAAAAAGAACATAGAAAACAGTGTAGCATACGGGTGGCTACAAGTAACACATAGCCTACCTACTACTTTTGTTTTCTTTTGTCATGAGTCAAACCTTATTTTCCTTGCAAAAAGCAACTAAATACTTCAAATTCAGAATATTGTAGTGCACATCTTGAAGATGCTGGACTTGAAGATTAAGAATTAAACCTACATTCACTCCCCAGTAACTCTCAGTGTTAAAAGATGCACTTGTCAACACAGATCAGCTGTTCAGAAATACAAGGTTCTATGGCTGAAAATATATGTCAAGAGATATAGCAGCTGCTGAGGTTAATGCACTTGTAAAAAGGGAGATGATATACTGCCAGAAGCGCCGGCAAGATGAACGTCAGATTGTTAACAAAACGGAGGGGTTCTTACTCTTCTGGATCATGTTCCAGGATATCTCTCTCCTCTTCATGTATCGTCCCCTGGCATTTTCTCACAGCAACCAATAGGCTAAACTAGGCAGTGTTTGTAAGCAGCCTTTCCTGTTCAGACAACTTAACAATGAAAGTAATGTATGCATTACAAATAACAAAATACTTAATTATGTAATTATTGGATAATAAACACAGACATTTTTATCATTACTATTGGCTTAAATACATGTTCCTAAATGCAGAAATCTCATTCTCCATCTGGTCTGAGGGACGTGTTAATTATGATGTATTTCTGCATCACCCGATGAAATACTGTTAAACACTATTACTGGCAGAATGAAGGAGAGGATACATTTTATGAATATGGGTCAGTGTGTTTTAGATTACTATGTGGCAGATAATGTAATCACATGACATTGCAACAACACATGAGCAGCCTATTAAATGAATATTACAGGTACTGGTGCCTCTGAATCCTTGACAAACTAGTTTGCGGAGCAGAGAATGTTGCTTCATCTGCAAAATGAACGAGCATCTCAGGGCTGATGTATTTTAGTGTGCTTGACTGTAGAACTAGAACTAAGTCACACATCACAGTGGCTTTCTCAGGTTTCAAACTTTTAAAAGTGAAACTTTTTTCCCTAGTGAATCTAAAAAGATTTAGGCTGCATACAGAACTGGGCAGAAACGTGGCAAATGAAATTCAACGTCAATAAATGTAAGGTGTTACATGCCACAAACATGTAAGACCCAAATATCAAATGGGGTGGGGTTAGAACTAGACCAGGCGCACTAAGAGAACAACCTCAGTATTGTAATAAACTCAACACTGTCAGTAACCACACAGTTCGGGGAAGCAAAAAGGCAAACAGAATGCTTGGGAATATAAGCCAAAAATGTACAAATTCAAAGAGCGTTATGAAGAGACTGTACAATGCACTGGTGAGACATTACTTGAGTACTGTGTATATATAGCTATGGTCACCACAGTACCAAAGGGGCATTGTGGCTCTGGAGAGAGTCCAAAGAAGGGTAACCAGACTAATCCCAGCAGGGCTTAAAGGAATGTGCTACAAAGACAGGCTGAAAGAAAGAACTGCAATGGTTCTTCAGATAGCCTTCCACTGACAGAGGTTATAGGAGAATAGTCCTAAAATGTTCATAAAAGATCACATACCTAGTGAGAGAAAAATAAATAAAATAATTTTATTCAATTAATAGTTTTTTACTTGTCAGAGTTGCTAATAGTTTATCTGAACAGTGCCAGATATTTGAATGGAGCCATATTACTGAACTGTCCATGTTTCGCTTTGTTGTTTTGAAGATGCTGTCTGCGCTCCAGTCAAGCTGTGATTGGCTGATTTGGCAGTTGCAAAAAATTCCCCTAGGTCGACATTGTCGATACCTTTTAGGATTTTGAATGCTTGAATCAGATCACCGCGTAGTTGACTTTGTTCAAGACTGAATAGATTCAATTCTTTTAGCCTGTCTGCATATGACATGCCTTTTAACATTACTTCCCTTGATTTAAATTCAACACTTCTCACAAGCATTGTCTAGATGAAGACATTTCTGAGTCAACATAAACTCCTAGGTCTTTTTCATAGATTCCTTCTTCAATTTCACTATCTCCCATATGATATTTATAATGCACATTTTTATTGCCTGCGTGTAGTACGTTACACTTTTCTCTATTAAATGTCATTTGCCATGTGTCTGCCAAGTTCTGAATGCTGTCCAGATCATTTTGAATGACCTTTGCTGTTGCAACAGTGTTTGCCACTCCTCCTATTTTTGTGTCATCTGCAAATTTAACAAGTTTGCTTACTATACCAGAATCTAAGTCATTAATGTAGATTAGGAATAGCAGAGGACCTAATACTGATCCCTGTGGTTCTCCACTGGTTACCTCGCTCCATTTTGAGGTTTCTCCTCTAATCAGTACTTTCTGCTTTCTACATGTTAACCACTCCCTAATCCATGTGAATGCATTTCCTTGAATCCCTACTGTGATCAGTTTGAGAATTAATCTTTTATGTGGGACTTTGCCAAAAGCTTTCTGGAAATCTAAATAAACCATGTTGCATGCTTTGCAATTATCCATTGTCGATGTTGCATCCTCAAAAAATCAAGCAGGTTAGTTAGACATGATCTCCCTTTCCTAAAACCATGCTGACTGTCTCCCAGGGTATTGTTCCCATATCGGTAATTTTCCATTTAGGATCTTATTATAGTTTCCATAAGTTTACATATAATAGAAGTCAGGCTTATTGGTCTGTAGCTACCTGGTTCGGTTTTGTCTCCCTTTTTGTGGATCGGTATTATGTTTGCAATTTTCAATCTGTCGGTACAACCCGTGTGTCAAGAGACTGTTCCATGATCTTAGGGAACAGCAAATTGAATTGTGTGTATTATTACTTATAAAAACAGATCAACACCAAATTTGCAACCATCAGTTAGAGAATGAAACAAGCTTTTTAAAAGGAAGAGACTTCCACTCAGTAATATATTACTGTGCGAAATTCAGATGCATAACATCACATTATGTAAATGAATAATAAATCAGGCCCTTAGACTATCAAATCAATTGACTAGCAGAAGATACTGCCTGGGAAATTAGGAGGGCATAAATACTTCACTTTGAACTAGAAAACTGATCCGAGACAAAGCACAGCATACAATGAACATATCATGCGGAGTGGGGTCAATGAGAGGTCAAGAACAACCATGTCTAGATGCTATAATAACTGAATACAAGAGGTCTGGTGTAGCAGGTAGCTTAGAATTCAGAGACAGACCTTGACTTATTTTGATGCCATTGAAAACCACAGGGATCCCAAGAAGAAAGCATGCAGACAAGCCAAGTCTTTCCTGGTGATTGAACCCTACTCATGTTCAGTTTAATCATGGAACATTTGAAACAATATTGTTAAAAAACAGTGAAGGATGAGAGAATGAATTAATGAACGAATGAATTAATAATGAGAAGAGTTTCTGGAAGAAGTTGATATACAAATGGCTAGTTGAGATATCCGTTATAAGGGATTATAAATAATCTATAAACATGGTATTACTTATACTATTAACAATGATATAATATGAATAGACATAATGAGCACCAAATGAAAATTGGCTAATGAGAGAATTACATGGGAATTATCAATGTGGGAGATGCATTCATTGCTCCAATACATATAATACAAAATTCTTTAACCATCCACATTCAGGTCAAAAGTATGAGATTCGTGATTTCATTCATTGTAATTCAACTCATGTATATGCTTAAATGTCCTTGTGCTCTAGCCTATATAGGACAAACAAAAATAAATGTGAAAATACGGATAGCAGAACATAAAGATGCAATTAGAAATAACACTATGGATTATGCCATAGCGAGACTGCGGCAGGGTGACTGAGCGGTGACGTCACGGCAGAAGCAGGGACGGACAAACACTGACACCACCGGGCAAGTACTGCAGTTTAAAGTTGGCGTTTGCCGTTTTATTTGATAACAAAAATAAAATAAATATTTAAACAAAAAGAACACGCTCACAGAGCAAAATAAAAGATTAAACAAAAACAAATCTCAAACACAAAATAAACAATAAATAATAAATAAACCATACAGGTCAGGCTGGGCAGTCGCTGTCACTGTTCCTGTATGTTATAATTTAATTTAGTTTTCACACGATCGCTCTCGCTCTCTCTCTCGCTCTCTCTCCGCTCCTACAACACCCACTATCCTGCCGCGAAAGTGTGGCTGGGGGAGCTGGTCTCCTGACCTCCCCCCCTTCTTCATGGCCGGCAGTTCCCCTCTGTGGGGCTCCGGCCACTCAATTTCCAGCAGCGAAACTGCTGCGGGGGAGCTGGTCTCCTGACCTCCCCCTTCTTCATGGCGGCATTTCCCCTCCGTGGGGCTCCGACCACGATTTCGGCAGCGAAACTGCTGCGAGGGGAGCTGGTCTCCTGACCTCCCCCTCCTTCTTTGTGGCCGGCAGCTCCCCTCCGTGGGGCTCTGGCCACAGCGTTTCCTGCCACGGAAATGCGGCTGGGGGAGCTGGTCTCCTGACCCCCCCCCCCTTTCTTCATGGCCGGCAGCTCCCCTTCATGGGGCTCCGGCCACAGTGTAGTGACCCCAGGCGAAGCAGAGCACCCGGTGACCCCAGGCGAAGCAGGACCCTCGACGACCCCAGATGAAGCAGGATCCCTGGCGACCCCAGACGAAGCAGGATCCCTGGCGACCCCAGACGAAGCAGGATCCCTGGCGACCCCAGGCGACGGCAGCAGCAGCGGACCCTCGGGAGGCGACGGCAGCAGCAGCGGACCCTCGGGAGGCGACGGCAGCAGCAGCTGACCCTCGGGAGGCGACGGCAGCAGCAGCGGACCCTCGGGAGGCGACGGCAGCAGCAGCGGACCCTCGGGAGGCGACAGCAGCAGCAGCGGACCCTCGGGAGGCGACGGCAGCAGCAGCGGACCCTCGGGAGGCGAACTCGGGAGGGGAGCCCCTGGCCATGGAGGCGGCAGCGGGAGCTCCACTTCTCCCTCGTACCCTGTACCCTGTGCTGAGCAAAAGGCAGCCCCAAGCGATGCGGAGCCACAGGCAGCCTCAGGCGATGCGGAGCCACAGGCAGCCCCAGGCTATGCGTAGCCACAGGCAGCCCCAGGCGATCCAGGCGTGGCATCCCTGAGTGGAGTGGGCGTGGCATCCCTGGGCGGTGCGAGGCTGGCATCCTTGGGCGGTGCGAGGCTGGCATCCTTGGGCGGAGCGAGGCTGGCATCCTTGGGAAGAGTGAGGCTGCTCCTGCTCCTCTCCCTCGGGTGGTGGTGGTGGAGGCAGAGGCAGCTCCTGCTCCTCTCCCTCGGGTGGTGGTGGTGGAGGCAGAGGCAGCTCCTTCTCCTCTCCCTCGGGTGGTGGTGGTGGTGGAGGCAGAGGCAGCTCCTGCTCCTCTCCCTCGGGTGGTGGTGGCGGAGGCAGAGGCAGCTCCTGCTCCTCTCCCTCGGGTGGTGGTGGCGGAGGCAGAGGCAGCTCCTGCTCCTCTCCCTCGGGTGGTGGTGGCAGAGGCAGAGGCAGCTCCTGCTGCTCTGCTCCTGGCGAAGGCGGCAGGGGCTCCTCCCCTTCCGGCTGCGAAGGCGGCAGGGGCTCCTCCCCTTCCGGCTGCGAAGGCGGCAGGGGCTCCTCCCTTCCGGCTGCGAGGCGGCAGGGGCTCCTCCCCTTCCGGCTGCAAAGGCGGCAGGGCTCCTCCCCTTCCGGCTGCAAAGGCGGCAGGGGCTCCTCCCCTTCCGGCTGCAAAGGCGGCGGGGCTCCTCCCCTTCCGGCTGCAAAGGCGGCAAGGCTCCTCCCCTTCCAGCTGCAAAGGCGGCAGGGGCTCCTCCCCTTCCGGCTGCAAAGGCGGCAGGGGCTCCTCCCCTTCCGGCTGCAAAGGCGGCAGGGGCTCCTCCCCTTCCGGCTGCAAAGGCGGCAGGGGCTCCTCCCCTTCCGGCTGCAAAGGCGGCAGGGGCTCCTCCCCTTCCGGCTGCAAAGGCGACAGGGGCTCCTCCCCTTCCGGCAGCAAAGGCGGCAGGGGCTCCTTCCCTTCCGGCTGCAAAGGCGGCAGGGGCTCCTCCCCTTCCGGCTGCAAAGGCGGCAAGGGCTCCTCCCCTTCCGGCTGCAGCCGTGAAACCAGCAGGCATGCTCCCTCTGCTGGTGGTGGCGATGGAGGCGGAACCAGCAGGCATGCTCCATCTGCTGGTGGTGGTGGGAGCGACACGTCGTCCTCCCATGGAGGTGGAGGTGGCACCAGCAGGAACTCTCCCTCTGCTGGCGGAGGTGGGAGCGACACACAGTCCTCCCAGGGCGGTGGAGGTGGAACCAGCAGGAACTCTCCCTCTGCTGGCGGAGGTGGGAGCAACACACAGTCCTCCCAGGGCGGTGGAGGTGGCACCAGCAGGAACTCTCCCTCTGCTGGTGGAGGTGGGAGCGACACACAGTCCTCCCAGGGCGGTGGAGGTGGAACCAGCAGGAACTCTCCCTCTGCTGGCAGAGGTGGGAGCAACACCCAGTCCTCCCAGGGCGGTGGAGGTGGAACCAGCAGGAACTCTCCCTCTGCTGGCGGAGGTGGGAGCGACACCCAGTCCTCCCAGGGCGGTGGAGGTGGAACCAGCAGGAACTCTCCCTCTGCTGGCCGAGGTGGAAGCGACACGCAGTCCTCCCACGGAGGTGGAGGCGGAACCAGCAGGTATTCTCCCTCTGCTGGCAGGTACCTGGGCTATGGATGTTCGGCCTTCCCCCTTTTGGGCTGTGGACGCACTGGCTCCTCCCTCTTGTGCTGTGGACGCTCGGCCTCCTCCCTTTTGGGCTGTGGACGCACCGACTCCTCCCTCTTGGGCTGTGGACGCACCGACTCCCTCTCCAGGTCTGTGTTCCCTTTCTGCCTCCTTCTCCTCACCTTCCGCTCTCTCCACTCTCGCTCCTGGTAGACCCAGTCAACCATCTGGGTCATCCACTCCAAGGCCTCTATGAGCCCTGGATATCCTCTGGCGATGGCCTTTTTCTTGAACATCTGGCTCCAGCCTGACAAAGTCAAGAGGATATCCAGGTTGCTGTCCCCAGCAGATGTCTCCCCTCTGTTTTGAGCCACAGCGGGGCACTGGGGTCCCTCAGCCAGCTCTCATACCTCTCCATCCTTCTTCCTCCTTTTCTCCTCTTCCTCCAAAGTAATACTAAAAAAGCGAAAAACGAAAAAACTGCAGTACCCTCTTCTGCGGCGTCCAGGAGGCTGGTGATCTCACGCTGGACACCACGTGTGCAGGGTGACTGGCGGTGACGTCACGGCAGAAGCAGGAACAAACAAAAACTGACACCAGGGCAAGTACTGCAGTTCAAGTGGCGTTTGCCGTTTTTATTAAGCAAACAAAAATAAATAAAATATTTAAACCAAAAATAAACTGTGCTCACAGAGCGAAAATAAACGGGTAAACATAACAAAATCACGAACACAAAAATACATAAACAAAGGTCAGGCTGGGTAGATTGCCTTCACTGTTCCTATGTTCTTTTAAATCAAGTTGCTCTCGCTCCTTCTCTGAACTCCCACCCGGAACTAGAGAGCTGCAGCCTTTTTATATCGTGGTCGAGGGGTTTAACTAGCTTGCAATTAATTATTCTATTACCCCTCGGCCACAATCTGCACGAGTTTATTAAATTACTTCTGTGGATGGGACTACCCATCCACACTACAAAACAAATCGGCTACGCCGTCAAAATACAAAACAATAAACATACGGCGTTCGCCGTCATGTAAATAATAAATCATAATACAAATACAAAAATAACACAGGGCGGAGGGGAACCCCGTTCTAAACTAAAATAAACAAAACAATGTACAGGGCTGCTCGCCCTGTTACAGAGACATTACAAAGCCATGAATCAGGGCTCTGCTTCAAGTTTAGAGTTTGTAGCGATTGGAAAAGTTTCAGCTCCTATCAGAGGTGGTCATGTAATTAAACAATTGTTAAGAAGAGAACCATTTTGGATTTTTACACTAAAAACTATGGAAACTTCTGGACTAAATGAAACATTGGATTTTGATCAATACCTCTGAATACGTTGATTGCACCCTCTATTTGCTGAAGCAGAAATTTGTATTATAGTTTACCATTATTAATTAGAAGTAGATTAACCATAATGTTGTTTTTAGTATGTCAATTATACAATATGGATAATTATGTAACGTGTCAAATAACTTAATTTTACAGTTAAATTATTTAATTGATAATGTATGTGTAAGTGATTACAGTTGAAAGTCTCAATTGTTAAGAACTAATGGAAATTGCACAATGTAGACATGTCTGTAAATTACTAATTGAATTCTCATTGAATTAGTGTGTGTGTATATAAGTGTCTGCAGCTGTAACTGTGATGATTGTGAGCCTGATGAAGATCTGCTGTGTCACAATGCGTAGCTCTATACCTTTGTGTTTGTTTGCTCGGTTTAGTAAAACATGTTTTAACTAATAAAATGAAGGAAATCTTTTTTAACAGACTACAGTAAATCTTGTCCTGATTTTGAGTGTGCTTTTGGACTTCAATCTATAAATCAAGGTTGGTGGATCGATTTGAGAAGTGAGCGTAAGCCCAAACAGACTTTTGTTTGTTTTTATATTTTTATAAGGGCTGTCAATTAATCGCGGTTAACTTCTATGATTAACACGTTCATTTTTTTGGAGATTAATTATTTTAACATGCGTTAATCACACTGTTGAGTCTTGAGCCTTTCAGCACACCGTACTTCAATCCTGCCCGCGGCAACATTGGATTGAGTGTCTTAGTGCAGTTATTGTTTAAATAGAAAGTTAGTCACTGAACTTCATAATAGAGCAAAGCACTCAAAATGAATGGGATATATATATATATATATATATATATATATATATATATATATATATATATATATATATATATATATTTTCAAAAACATTCTGATGGCGCATTGGACCGAAAGACGCTTAATTGTCTACTGTTAAAGTGTTAAAGTGAGTTCCAGAATCACACACAGCATCACACACAGCATCATACATAGCATCATACACAGCATCACACACAGCATCTCACACACACGCACGCATACATACATACGTACATATATAACAATTAGTTATTCTAACCATTGTATTATAATAATACATTGTTATAATCGACAAGTGCAGTGGGGTTTTACCAGCAGGGGAAGTATTATTATTATTATTATTATTATTATTATTATTATTATTATTATTATTATTATTATTATTTGTTTATTTAGCAGACACCTTTATCCAAGGCGACTTACAGAGACTAGGATGTGTGAACTATGCATCAGCTGCAGAGTCACTTACAATTACGTCTCACCCGAAAGACGGAGCACAAGGAGGTTAAGTGACTTGCTCAGGGTCACACAGTGAGTCAGTGGCTGAGGTGGGAAGTAGAGATTACCAGGAAGATGAAAATTGTAATTGTAATTCTAGTAATTATGTATTCTATTGCATGTAACCCACAGGATCTGTACTCGTGTGTTTTTAAAGCCTCTGGGTTCAACTCATTCATTTTAACAAACTACTGTACCATGCAACTGCAAGTTGAGTTTGAAATGCTTTGGAAGAGATCTGTACAGTTTCTTCTGTCTTTTTTTTCTTCCAGCATTGCCAGTTTAGTCACATGCAATGTAATGCATAGACCATACCTGCACTTGACTGTGATGTGTGACCTTGTTGCAAATGGAAATGAATATATTTCATCTCTTGGGAGCACCGTTTTTGTCCAGGTACATTAACCAGCTATATCTAACATGTACAGTCTGCCTTTCAATATATATATATATATATATATATATATATATATATATATATATATATATATATAGAGAGAGAGAGAGAGAGAGAGAGAGAGAGAGAGAGAGAGATATGACATTTTTAAAGCAGCATGTTCCAATAGCCCTCCCCTGTTGCCATACAAAGTGAGGGGATTACGGTATCTAAGAGGATTTGTATCTACCTACATAGAAAAGATGCCACTCTAACCAGGCCCTACATTATCAAAATACAATGTAATTACTCATGGTGAAAGTGTAGTGAAAATGTGCAGTACGCTTTTGACTGGTTTCCTGTCTCTTATACTGTGCACAATGCTGACAGCCTCTCTTCAAAATGTGTCGTATGGAGTGAAAAGCGAAAGCGTTTGGGTTTAAAAAAAGTGATCGGGCCTGTCGCTCCTGTTAGGTACTGTGTGTAGAGCTTATTTAAATGTGGGCTGTATTTACAAATACAAATTAAATGAATGATGCAAAAGTACAGAGAGAAAATAAAACATTAGTTGAGGTCCCTCCTCCTTCCCCCTCCAGACTGGGTCTCTAGCTCTATTCTTGAGATTGACAGCCGGCACTGCCCTATTGGAGCCAGGAGCTGAATCAATGTGTGCAGTGAAAATCTGCATGCAGTGAAGCGAACAGAATGTTTTCTATCGGGCATTATTTGTGTTCTTTTTGTTCTACTATATACTGTGCAGTGCTTTGCAATACTTTTGTATAAAAAGCGCTATATAAATGCAATCAATCAATAAATAAATAAATAAATAAAACAAATGCTTTTCCTAAGTCGATGCAGTTGCTTAAATATGCAAGAGAGTCCATTCAATTTGAGTAAGTGGTTTTGCTGATTTGTGGGAGAACATTATTATTGGGCCAGGATGGTCAATTCAATGTTTCCCTGTTAATTCAGATGAACAATATATAAAATAATGCATCAAATATATCTTATATTATAAATGTTACATTATATTATAACATACATGCATTACTCAGGGGGGAAGCGGGGACAGAAAAAGCATGAATCTCACCCAGCTGACTGGGGTGATGCATGGACAGGAAGAGTATGAATCTCACCCAACTGACTGTGGTGATGCATGGACAGGAAGAGTATGAATCTCACCCAAATGACTGGGGTAATACTTGGACAGGAAGAGTATGAATCTCACCCAACTGACTGCGGTGATGCATGGACAGGAAGAGTATGAATCTCACCCAACTGACTGTGGTGATGCATGGACAGGAAGAGTATGAATCTCACCCAAATGACTGGGGTAATACTTGGACAGGAAGAGTATGAATCTCACCAAACTAACTGTGGTGATGCATGGACAGGAAGAGTATGAATCTCAACCAATTGACTGGGGTGATGCATGGACAGGAAGAGTATGAATCTCACCCAAATGACTGGGGTGATGCATGGACAGGAAGAGTATGAATCTCAACCAATTGACTGGGGTGATGCATGGACAGGAAGAGTATGAATCTCAACCAATTGACTGGGATGATGTATGGACAGATGAAGAGCTCTTTCTCACCCAAGCATTTCATATTTTAGTGGAAAATGGAATAGTGCAATTAACTGCGCCTTGAAAACAGTTTCCAACAAGCAATAGAACAGGTGTGTTGATCTCCAATATAACACAAATCACAAGCCCCACACAGATCCACACACTGAAGAAAAGAAAGTGCTCCAACGCCAAAGTCGAGTGAAAACCAACAGGTCACTTTTATTTACATAACAGAGTAAGACAGTTGACAAACTGTGCAGAAAGAACAAAGAACAAACGTTTCGGTTAGTGTTTGACCATCATCAGTGCTGGCAAATGATCCAAAGGCTTTGTACTCTCTTTTGAATATGTCTGGTTTATTTCCATCAGAAACATTTGAAACACAGTGAGAAGTTTCTATTTAATTTTCATTGAATCTATTCTGTTAAGTATAATGCAGATGGTTTAACTTTAATTCAACTTGAAATGCCCTCACAGACAGGGCTTCCACTGTAACATATCCTTGATTGGAAGGCACTGCTATCTGGAAGCTGACCATAATGGGGCAGTAATTGTTACCGTGCAGAGGTCAACTACCAAGGCAATGGCCCAGACTTATTGTGATTAGAAACCAATAAACAGTGATTTTATTGTCATTTTAAAATAGTGGCACAAGTGACCCCGAAACCTCTCCTCCCTTGTACAAGTCTCTTGCACCCTTTGAGTGGAAAGTGTACAAGACAGGAGTACATGGCCCTTTGATCGAGCCAGCTTCATTTCTGTGGGGTTTTCCCACTGGAGATGGAAATGAATGAGGCCTGGGAACTTTGTGACATGAAAAATAGCAAGTTCTGGCCTACTCCTGTGTTTTGGATGGAAGACATTCCAGTTAAAGTGGCCCTATGTGAGCAGAGTGAAGTGGGTGAATATAACACTTACAGGTCTAGAACAGTCACTCCAGATGGGAGCGTCTCTTTAAAAAGAGGGTCAGACGGATTCACTCCTTTATCAAGGTGTGGCTGTCAAAGGTGCAGAACTGGACTGATGCAACCTGGACCATTAACCTGCCCAGCTTGTACATGTATGATTAAGCATTGCAGAATTATGTAGGAATATAGTAATGCAGAAGGAGTAATGTTTTCTCATTTAAATGTTAGTCCACAAGATGTCAAACGAATTGAATATTTGGATTGTGCGTTTGTGCACCCTGTGAAATGGGCACATCTGTGGCCGTTTGTGTGCTCAGATGGAAGCCCCACTGGCAGGGTGCAAGTGTTTTGCAGGTACCAGGTACTCAAGACTGTCCCCCACATCTGTGATGCAAGGAAATGGATTTCAGATCAAGTGGTGGCCTTTACAGATCCATTGAGAGCTGAACCTGACGCAGATTTTCAGACATGCTGGGAGCAAGCTAATACTTGGAGAATGTGATTAAACTGTATTGTGTGAAGCTGTGATAATATTAAGCATTTGTAGCAGGTGAGGTCACTTAATTGCTACTAATAATTTAATTGCCGTAACATTCCTGGCAATCTGCCACACCCTATATAACACCTGGTGGTTTCAATCAGTGAAGTAAGACTACTGTTGCTGGTAAGAACGCACATTTCTATCATTCTTTTGTTTCTTTGTGTGCTGGTTTCCTCTCGTCTAAAATGCTTTTATTTGTTTTATGGGTATGAACAAGTGGGAAGAAGATCGTTTGACTGTTTTGGTTCACCCGAGGTAATGTATGTTTTTGTTTTTCTACTTTAGGCAGTTTACTTGTTTTAATGTATTAAATGCAGTAATTAAGTAAACTGTCAAATATGTTTTTAGTGGTCACGCACTTTTTGTTTCTCTTTTTATAGGAGACAGGTTGGCCACTGTTTTGTTTCTAATGAATATAATTATTTATTTATTTTATTTTTTTAAATAAATTTAGTCGTTGCCAATTATTTTATTATCTTCTCCCAATTTGGCATCGCCAATTATTTTATTATGCTCAGCTCACCACTACCACCCCTGCGCTGACTCGGGAGGGCGAAGACGAACACACAGTCCTCCGAAGCATGTGTCGTCAGCCGACCGCTTTTTTTCCCACTGCGGACTCACCATGCAGCCACCCAAGAGCTACAGCGTCGGAGGACAACGTAGCTCTCGGGCAGCTTTACAGGCAAGCCCGCAGGCGCTCGGCCAGACTACAGGGGTCGCTGGTGCGCCGGGTGAGCCGAGACACCCTGGCCGACCTAGCCCTCCCTCCCGGGCGGCGGCCATTGAGCGCCGCCCCTGGAAGCTCCGTCCTCGGTCAGCAAAGGAATAGCCTGGACTTGAACTCGCGACGTCCAGACTATAAAGCGCATCCTGCACTCCACGTGGAGAGCCTTTACTGGATGCATCACTCGGGAGCCCCTTGTTTTTGTTTTTTTTGCTCTTTTGTTACATTTTGCTTGTTTAAATTAATTTAGCTTGATCTGGTGTGTTTACTAAAAGAAATGGAAAGACGACTATACAAAGCTAGTGTTTAAATGTGTCTGTTGTTTACCAACAAATCTAAGTGCAAACTGTTGTGATAAAGAAACCAACGTTACATATAGTATTAAGTACTAAGGGTAGAAATCCTGCCTCCTGGTGTTTTTGCTGAGTTACGATTTGCACACATTTAAGATTTGTTGGCACTTTGTTATATTAGATTATAATTTTTGTTGTTTGGTTATTTATTTTAAGCACTTTTCTGGTATTTGTTGTTCTTTTTTTTTTTAGCACCTTTTTCTTCCCAGGCGCAGTGCCATTTGAGAGGGGCTGTTGTCGTGACTTGTCCATTTTATTCTTGCCTTTTATGAGACTTACCTTGTAGCATAGAAATTGTTAGAAAAGAAGACACTTGTATTATCAAGCAAATATTTTATTTCTTTTAATTTGTTTCTTTAATAAATGTGCTTGCCCTGTCTATGTGGGGCAGGGTTTTAAACTACATGTGTGTTGCCATTCCTTTTTATTCTTTCATTCATTTGGAAGGGATTTACACAGGGGTGTGATAACATTAGATCTGTTAATTCGGAGTTCCCCTTACTCCTGGGATAATTAGGGGGTGGCGTAGTTTGATCAATAGGCTAGGTGCTACAATCTGGCGTAGTCGGCAGGATTAGTACTTTTACATTCAACATTTGCTACATCTTGTGATATTTTGGAATTAAAGGCATGTTTGTGGTGCGTTTATACGTTTCTGTGACCTTGCAGGTGGTACATATTGTAATAATTCTGTACTGTGTTTTAAAATATGTTAAGACTAGCAGAAGTGTTATTGCAGCAACATTATGAGCAGGATAGCAGGATCTGAACTACGAAAACCAAGTAGGCAATGATCTCATGTTAAAAAGCTAGACTGTGTGCCACTGTGTGTGGAATGACCATTAATCACTGGTAGCTGTTTGAAACTGAGATGTGGGTCTCTTCTTATCAGTAGAAATACTGCTATATGCAGTCTCTTGAATTTAGCAAAACTATAATTTATGTAATCAGTTTGAAAACAGGTTTACAGCTTGGTTCCTTTAAACAGTAACTCCTGCTAGAAAGTGGGCCTCTCGAATTCTTATCTGTAAGTGGTAAGAAATGCTGAGAGGAATGTTAGCTGAAGGGGCCAAGTTTGTTAACGACACACTAATAAACAGAACAGGTGTTATATATCAGAAACCTCTCTATATATTCTTATCTCAATCAGTAAAAGGATCTGCATAATACACACACATATTGTTAGTTTTAAGGGATTAGAATACTAGCCACTCAAACCACCAAAATGATCTACTACTTCAAACCACTATATTATCTGATAAACCTTTCATATGAACAACACAGATGAACTATTGATTTACTATATATACTTTGCTATGCCATGACATGCAATAGCATACTTACCGTTTCCTTAATTTTTGGGCACACCATCATCTGTCGGTGACCCAGGAAAGACAGAGCCTTACACTGTCTTCATCTGAATTGTATTTCACAATTTGCCCATTTTTTAAACGTAAATAAAACAGAAGCTGATGACATCTTACCCCCTGTTGTATGCACGCCATCTGGATGTTGGCAATTGCAATACTAGATGGTTGTCTGTTTTGTCTTTCTGAAAGTTGAATTGGCTAAACAGGGTCAATTCTATGTAACCCTTCCTTTTCAGTACTCTGCGTTGAACTTTTTCCGTTTTCTAACTGCGCGTGTGTGTGTGACCCTTTTCTCGCACAAAGGAGACTGGTTTCTCGCTTCAGGTCTTGTTTCATTGCTCTGACAAAGCCAGCTTCGGGATCTGGAAAGAGCAAGCCTAGAGTCTTGCTCTTTCCAGATACTTGAGCAAGCCTAAATAAAACAAACAAAACAAGTCTACTCATGCATTGTCATGTATATTCATTGCATTCAACCACCAACTCCCCAGTAATGTTGTTGAAGCTGACACCCTGCTGCTTGATGAGATTCTGGGATCAATAAGCTACTAACAACCAAACGAGCAAGATGGGCTGAATGGCCTCCTCTTGTTTGGAAACTTTCTCATGTTCTTACTTGGCAGCCACATTTCCGTGTTCAATTATTTGCACAATTTAAAACAATGATTATACAAGATAAATATAATACATGTTGTAGATATTTCTTTGACATTTCAAACGAAAATTATCAGTTTTTAAACAAAATACAACCTCATCTGGAAAGAGCAAGCCCAGAGACACTTGTTCCAACTGACAACTGACCTTGACCTTTTACGTCATAAAATGTTTTTTTTTATAAATGTAACAATTGTTATTAATTTTAGAAAATCCTGTGACATACATTTAACAATCTAACAACAATGCCATATAAATAACATTAAACATTATTAAATCCCCAGATTACTAACAAATGAACACATTTAAAGGAACAGTGCATATTCATTTCAAACCTGTTACATCTACATCTGCTGGGATCCAAGCATGAGGTTGTAAAAAGTCCTATGCATTGATCCACTGGTTAACTGGTTTGTGAGCACTTGTGGAGTGCTGATTACTTGTAAGAATATCAGTAAGCATGAGCTATTGTGATACAGTGTGTGACGCTTGTATATCTTTTGTGACCCTTGGGAGCCGTGCATAGGCGGCGCATATAAGAGGCTTGGGGAGGCTAAGCCTCCCCAAAATAAATTGCCCAAACCTTCACAAGAAATTTGTTCCGACCAACACAAAACATATTTGTGAGAAGAAGATCGATTTTTTCCCCCGCAAACGCGCAAAGCAGGTCTAACAAACATATTTCTCATTTTCCTACTGTGCAACCGCCAGACCGCTAGGGCAGCTGGGATATCAAAATCAACACTGTGCTATAGGCAGTGCCTACAAAAGGTACAACCAAATATTATTATTATTATTATCATTATTATTATTATTATTATTATTATTATTATTATTATTATTATTTATTTCTTAGCTGACGCCCTTATCCAGAGTGATTTACAGTCGTAAACAAAAATACATTTCATGATCATATTACAAGTATTAATACAATTAAGAGCAAGATAAAATACAATGGCTTTGGCTATAGCAAGTGCAAGTATATGACAAAATACTATTCAATAACGGAGCAGATAAGTGTCAGTGATAGTTACATCAGGATATAATTAAATACAAAATACTACAGATTAAATAACACTTGTGACAGATTACAGTACTCTGAAGTACAGGATTAAATGCAGTAAAATAGGGAGCAGATAAGAGCAAGTAAAGCGCATTTAAGGAAGAGTGGTAAAGTCTCCTGAGGGAAAAGAGGAGTTCTACAGGTGCTGTCTGAAGAGGTGAGTCTTGAGGAGGCGCCGGAAGGTGGTCAGGGCCTGGGCAGTCCTGACATCTGTTCCTCTCAGGACCACTGAGGAAGTCAGCACCTCCGGTCACTTATTTTTAAAGTAACAAAAACGTTTATTCACGGCCAAACATGAACTACTTTAGATGTGTAATGGCTGCAGTATAGGATACTGACCTTAGGTTTAGGGTTTCGGTGTTGGGAGGTTTATTCATTGTTTTATTAGCAATAATATGATAGCCATGACAGGAACATTTGGTGGTACCTTTGTAAGGACAGTGTAATAAAGATACAGGATTTAGTTGCATTTCAATGTCATCGGAGGAGACAATGCTTGGCTGGTTTAACGTCAATTCTTCCCGCTGATCTGAGCCCCCCCATACCGCTGCAGGAGGCAGCCGACAAAAACTCTGAATCCTTTTCACTCATTCCCTTGCCTGGAACATCCTCTTCACAATTTCTACATGTATTCGAATTACTGTTATCTATACAAACTGCTTGATCTGAATCGGATTTTACAGAACTTGTGGCAAAATGTTTTTGTAGCATACTGTCTGTTTTCACACACCATCGTTTTGTGAGAATTTTATAACTGTGACTCTACAGTCAGAACATACTTCCTTCGATTGTTTGAACAAATGCCACCTTTCAGAACACTGTTTGTGGTGCCAGATTATTAACGTGTCTGAAGTTTTTTCTTTAGATTTTTCCAGTCCTTCACTCCATTTTCTGAAAAAGTGTCTGCAAGAAAAGCAGAAAACTGCATCTGCCTGCTTCCTGTCCTCTAAATCTGAAAATGTATTTTAATATTATGATGAATATGAATGCTTTTGGTTTTTGGATACACAGGTAAACAAGGCTATGACGGTCCTGTTGCAGTATCACCAAGGTCCAAAATACAGGATTTAGTTGCATTTCAATGTCATTTGAGGAGACAATGCTTGGCAGGTTTAACGTCCATTATTCCCGCCGATCTGAGCCCGATATAGATAGTTGAAAGTTTACGGTAAGAGTGCAATTTTTTTTTTGCAAATATATCTTATGAAATACATTGAATGCCCCTTGATTACAAGTATGATAGTAAGTGTGTGTTTAGAAGCTTAATAGTCAGTATTAATAATTGATTTAAATTGGTGTGAAGTGATGGAAATGGCGTTTGAAATTGTTGTAGGTACTGTAGGACTGCAGAACAGGTTAACAGATTTAAAGGTTTTAAAAAACAGTGCAGCTTGTTATCCTGACTGTTTTTCTAATTTGCTTAAATAGGCATAACGTGTTTTAAAGTACAAGCTAGTGCTTTGTTAAACTTCATTTATTATATATATATATACAGTACTGTGCAAAAGTTTTAGGCAGGTGTGAAAAAATGCTGTAAAGTAAGAATGCTTTCAAAAATAGACATGTTAATAGATTATATTTGTCAATTAACTAAATGCAAAGTGAGTGAACAGAAGAAAAATCTACATCAAATCCATATTTGGTGTGACCACCCTTTGCCTTCAAAACAGCATCAATTCTTCTAGGTACACTTGCACAAAGTCAGGGATTTTGTACGCATATAGTCAGGTGTATGATTAAACAATTATACCAAACAGGTGCTAATGATCATCAATTCAATATGTAGGTTGAAACACAATCATTAACTGAAACAGAAACAGCTGTGTAGAAGGAATAAAACTGGGTGAGGAACAGCCAAACTCAGCTAACAAGGTGAGGTTGCTGAAGACAGTTTACTGTCAAAAGTCATACACCATGGCAAGACTGAGCACAGCAACAAGACACAAGGTAGTTATACTGCATCAGCACGGTCTCTCCCTGGCAGAAATTCCAAGGCAGACAGTGGTTTCCAGATGTGCTGTCCAAGCTCTTTTGAAGAAGCACAAAGAAACGGGCAACGTTGAGGACCGTAGACGCAGTGGTCGGCCAAGGAAACTTACTGCAGCAGATGAAAGACACATCATGCTTACTTCCCTTCGTAATCGGAAGATGTCCAGCAGTGCCATCAGCTCAGAACTGGCAGAAAACAGTGGGACCCTGGTACACCCATCTACTCTCTGGAGAAGTCTGGTCAGAAGTGGCCTTCATGGAAGACTTGCGGCCAAAAGCCATACCTCCGGCGTGGAAACAAGGCCAGCGACTCAACTATGCACGAAAACACAGGAACTGGGGTGCAGAAAAATGGCAGCAGGTGCTCTGGACTGATGAGTCAAAATTTGAAATATTTGGCTGTAGCAGAAGGCAGTTTGTTCGCCCGAAGGGCTGGAGAGCGTACACGAATGAGTGTCTGCAGGCAACAATGAAGCATGGTGGAGGTTCCTTGCAAGTTTGGGGCTGCATTTCTGCAAATGGAGTTGTGGATTTGGTCAGAATTAATGGTCTCCTCAATGCTGAGAAGTACAGGCAGATACTTATCCATCATGCAATACCATCAGGGAGGCATCTGATTGGCCCCAAATTTATTCTGCAGCATGACAACGACCCCAAAAGTCAAAAGTCATTAAGATCTATCTTCAGCGTAAAGAAGAACAAGGAGTCCTGGAAGTGATGGTATGGCCCCCACAGAGCCCTGATCTCAACATCATCGAGTCTGTCTGGGATTACATGAAGAGAGAGAAGCAACTGAGGGTGCCTAAATCCACAGAAGAACTGTGGTTAGTTCTCCAAGATGTTTGGGCCAACCTACCTGCCGAGTTCCTTCAAAAACTGTGTGCAAGTGTACCTAGAAGAATTGATGCTTGATGCTGTTTTGAAGGCAAAGGGTGGTCACACCAAATATGGATTTAATTTAGATTTTTCTTCTGTTCACTCACTTTGCATTTAGTTAATTGATAAATATAATCTATTAACATGTCTATTTTGAAAGCATTCTTACTTTACAGCATTTTTTCACACCTGCCTAAAACTTTTGCACAGTACTGTATATATATATATATATATATATATATATATATATATATATATATATATATATATATATATATATACACAGTGCCTATAGTAAGTATTCACCCCCTTGGATTTTTTCACAGTTTGTTGTGTTACAACTTGAAATCTTGATGCATTTAAATTGGATTTGTTTTCCTTTGATTTTCACAACCTACACAACACTTTCAATGTGTGAAAAAATGGGGGGGGGGGGGTGAAAAAAAAAACCCATTAAAAATAAAAACCTGAAAAGACTTCATTAGATAAGTATTCACCCCCTTTGCTATGACATGCCTAAATAAGCTCAGGTGCAACCAATTGCCTTCAGAATTCACACAATAAGTTAAATGGAGTCCATCTGTGTGCAATAAAAGTGGTTCACATGATTTCAGATTAAATACACCTGTCTCTGTAAGGTCCCACAGTTGGGTCGTGCATTCAAAGCAAAGATACTACCATGAGGAACTCTGGGATAAAGTTGTGGAAAGGCACAGATCAGGGCAAGGGTATAAAAAGATTTCAAAGGCATTGAATATCTCTTGGAGCACAGTCAAGTCGATCATTAAGAAATGGAAGGTATACGGCACCACCCAGAATCTGCTTTTCCATGAGTCAGACAAGGAAGAGCTTGGTTTTCAAAGCACAGTTTAATCTGAGAGAATGTTTATCAAAACTCTTCATAAACCATGACCTTTAATGACCTAAAACTGTGTTGTGTGTTGGAAACACACTGCAGGCAGCAGACTTATCTCAGACAGACAGCTTCAGGGTCAAGGTTTGCAAACTGATTTAAGTTACTAATGAATTAAATGTACTGATTGCTCTTTCTGGATACAGTCGTGTGCAAATGAGATTTGTCATTTATATTCTTTATATACTTAAATACATGAAGACCGCTGGGTGTGAGAATTTCAATTTTTGGTCAGTAATTACTGCTATAGAAAATCAGTGCTATAGAAACAATAGGCACTGGTGTGTAAAACTCTTAGACCACTTTGTGCTTTAATTAGGCATCTTCAACAACTTCTAAAAAGTTTCCTGCTTTTTACCATGTGTGGCTCTGTGTTCCTTTTATGTGACTATTGAAATGAATTGCATGTGTGGTCTATTAAAGTCATTAATTACATTGATGCAGTGCTGTGTTCAGTGTTACCATGAGAAAGAACAAAAAACGATCAATGATTCTTAACAGCTAAGTAGCACTTAAACAAGCTGAATCTCAAACTGCTTAAACAAACAATCTCATGTAGACTGAAATGTTTGTTGCTGCTGAAGTATTCTAAGATCAATTGAGCCCAATTATTTGTTATAGAATTTGAATTATGTTTTAATGATTAAAAAGTGATATTCATGAGCTCCTAACTTTTCTGTAACATACAGATTAAAAAATAGTTAGAATAAAACAGTACTGTATATGTTGTACTGTTTATGAACCAAGAAATAACAGCTGCCTCAATGGGTGACACACATCTTTTACAAATGAAATGAGGCCAGGTACCCAAGTACCAAGTGTTCCAATAACAATGTCAACACTAATATGACATGTAACCTTAATTGATATAAACAGTAACATGTGTAAATCAGGTATGCCAGCCGCAGTGCTTGATAATTGAAGAGCAGTGGAAGGGTGAACTGCAAACAGATAATAACAATGATGTTGCTTGAGGCTAATACGCTAATAAAAACACATGTGTGTCATATGGACTGTTTGGTGCATTTATAAGAGAGTATGTTACCATCCTACAGCACCTGCTTTGGTTTAGTTAGGTGGGTAGAGTCTGGACAATAATAGAGTGGACAGCTGATTTATGATTTATCTCCGTTGCCTTCAAATGGCATTTCAACTTGTATTTACCTTCCTTTGCCCTTTTATGATATTTGCAAATGTTCTGAAGAAATTGTCTGGATATTGAATATTGCTTGAATACCGAGCTTTATTGATTGTTTTCGAACGACCTGGGAAAGCGACTGCTGTTTTGAAAAGCCCAGCTACTCCTCAAAGATGTAGGAATGGCTATTCTTCTCTCTCTCTCTCTCCAAGTGACATACCTTTGGACAAACTATCTTGTTTTGTTCCAGGTTCTCTTAATAAGACGCAGTATCTTGAGAGATGTTTCATGAAACGAATTCTGCTGTGTAAATCAAGCAGCTGCTGTTTTTTTTTACCAAAATGAGACAGTTTAACGCTTTTACAAAAAAAAAAAAAATTAGAAAAAAATGTGTTTTATCGATCCCATTAAGCATGACAGTTTCATAAACATGTCAATAGAAACTAAATGTGTACCAATTAATGTGATCTTGTATTTAGATAACTTAGTGGACACAGGTCTTCTAGTTCCGTCAGTAACAACCTGCAGCTGTTGAAGCAGCTAATTGCAATATGTTCACAGGATAAGCAAACAAGCCTGGGCTTTATTAAAATGAGCTTAGACAAATAATACCCACAGCACACTGACAATACCTTTCCTCAGAGTGACACATTTAATAGCACTTTCATTGTTTCTTTATGACTCCCAGTGGTTTAAAAACCGGTGTTTCAATATCCTGTGCAAAACGTACTATTTATGCATTTGTTTGTTCTGTTGACTGGAAAACAAGCAATTTGGAACATCTGAATATTTTATGCAGCACTGTTTAATGGTAAAAAAGCCCTTTACTGGAAAGCCCTTTTACCAAACTTAGCATGTCTGTCTAAATTGTAAAACATTAACATGGTAACAGGAACACAACTTATTGAGCTTCTACAGCGCACTGGAACACTGAAAAGTCAACAAGAGATGCTGTACTTCAATAGAGTACATTTTCAATAACATGTTACTTCTGTTTACTGTATGGTGTAGCATATGTGATCAATTACAGGGGGGGGGAAGGTGAGAGGAATTCAATAATTTAATAAAACTAGTAATACACACTTAGAACAGTACCTACTGTTGCTTGTTTTATACTCAATTGTTTTATTCCCTGTACTAGCCTGAGGGACATTCCAATGACTCCCACTGGTTTTATGCTGGTCAGAGCTAGTGGTTTTCAGATGGTTCTTCATGTTGTGGACACTTGGTGTGAGTTGAAGAGCTGGTTAAAAAAAGGCCCTTTATTGTAAAGCCCGATATTTGTTACTTAAACTCCTAAAATAACCTGTTTGTTAAACACCTTGTTTGCAGGCTTCTATTGGCTGCCCAGTAAGAAGTTAAATATTTTTTCCAATTCCCAACTGTTAGCTGGTCCACCATCTTACCAGCAGCTGAGTTGAGCCTTAAAATGATGAAAAGAAACATTGGTGTTGCACCGCATGGTGTGGAGTTGGTCTAACATTCATTTATTCTTTATTAAAATGTGTCTTCTCTGCAGGTGCTTGCCCGCATAAGTAACTGTGGTGTGAAATTAAAGCTTAGCAGATAATGACACATCAAAAGCAAGCTTAAAGACTTTCTCATTTACATTTTTGCATGAAGATATCAGGTTACCGTTCCCTTTTATGAAGGTTATACATTATTTATGTGTTCTTAGACTCTCTAATGCCCACTTATTTAGATGAAAGCTGGATGGATATCTACAAAGAATGTTAATTCCAGGAAATGTTTGAAGTATATAGTACTATTTTGTAAATTTCATTTTATCTTGGTTTGGAAATTCCATTGGGGAAAAAGTTACACTGTTTTGCCCCAGTCTCAAATTGAGAGGAACGGTTATCAGCGATGCGCGAGAACTGCCAGACTCTCTATGCAGCAAGGATAGTTTACAGCAAAAGTAAATCAGGCAAAAGCACCATTTCACATTTAATTTGTACTTCCCAACACTTTTAGGTGAAATGTAGAAAAAAAAGTCAATACCTGTGTGGCAAAGTGGCTGAGTGGAAACAGGTGCTGATCTGGGTTAGTGCTGGCCCTTGGCAACAGCTCTGGAACTCTGTTAGCTGTCTGGTCTGTCTGGTAATGTGCAAGACAAGACAATTACAAACAAACAAAACACAACACTCACGAAACAATTCCTCTTTATGTTTTCACAGTCCTTCTCAGTTCTCTCCAATACAAACCAATGCAAAGAATAGATTGCGATTCTCTGTCCTCTTTTATGCCATCACACATGACCCCTTGGTAAACGACTGCAACCACCTGTCCAATCTGCGGCTGCCATGTGGTTTCCCTTCCGGGTCAATGCGTTACTGCAACGGAGTCTTGCCCCCTTCCAGGGAACTCTGTTCTCGCTGCTTAGCGCACTCACAGGTCGGGAGGGAGATTTACCACCAATAAGCATTGTATTTCTGTCACAACCTGTCATACAATAAAATAAATAAGTTGCCAAAGAAAGGTAAAAATGTCCTCCTTTTTCTCCCTTTTTTTGCAGATTTTTGCAGACCCCAGGCACTTTTATCCACGCATATTTATATTGCAGGACATCCAGGTTTAATGACAATTAACTTGTTTTGTCAACATGGAAATACACTAGGGAACGCATTTATTGTGATGTATTTATCATTTATATAAAATGATTTATTTCTGTTTTAAAATGGAACATTTGCCTGCAAAAATATAAATATAAAAACAGTCTGACATGCATGGGATTTGAAACTATAACCTTCACTTTGCAAGCATGTTGTGTTATTGTCAGTGCTACATGATTAGTTGAGATAAGCACTATTTTCAAAGATGAAGTCAGCCAGCTGAGAATTCTCGGGGGACATATTCTCGAGATTTTTCAAGTCATCGTTCATCTTCATTATCATCATCATCATCATATTCATCATCATTCTGAGATTCTGGTCTCAAGCTCTGAAAAATGTAGGTTTCCTGTCAGTGTAATGCTAATTGTGGTCCCTATTGACACAAGGAAGTACTGTTCCTCTCGATACTGGTTGATGAGAATAATGCTATTTGTGGTCCCTACTGGACAAACAGGAACGTAAATCTTTCTGAGAATTAGTTATGTTGAAGGATGGCCTATATATTTGGTAAAAGTAAAATTAATAAATATTGAAATAAATTAATACATAAATCAATACATAGACATTTTTTTCTTTCTTTATCTATCTTGATATTTATTTCTTTCTTTTTCACTATCAGATATAAACACTGTCATTTAATATTGTATGAAATGAAAATAAATACTCAACAGTTCTTGTTCAATTGTGTATTAGTGAAGATTTTTATACATAAAGGTCGTCATGCTTTCATATATTTTTACTTTCAAATTAAAAAAATACATTGTAACGACCTGGACAATTGCTTTGTTGCAGGACTTTTCTGTTCAGTTTGTCTTGTCTGTCTTTTATGCTACATATATTGTAAGGGGAACGGGTCACACTGTTACTTAGCATGGGAAGGGGGAGTGAGTGAATGAGTGGGGAGAATGTGTGTTGCTGTTCTCGGGGGTTGCAGAGCATGCATGTGAAACGATGGGAGGTTATATAATAATAAGGGGGTGCATGAGCCTCGGGACTGGAGACAGTCCAGTGCTGAACTTGAATGAGAAACTTTGGGTGCGACTGAGTGAGCGTGTGAGCTGTGACCGGACAGAATATGCAGTGAAAGTGCCAAGACTAAAACGTAGGGTTATTATTTTGGTGCCTTGAATTCCGGCCCCTGACAGGAATTCTCTGTTGTTTCAAATAAAACAAACATTTTGAAAATTCAACACCGTCTCCCTGAGTAATACTTCCTAAACATGAAAATGTTACAATATACTAAATGAATGGATCAAGCTTATTATGATAGTTTGCAAAATCAGATGAACACTTTCAAAGGAGCCAGTGTGGTCCAGTGGTTAAAGAAAAGGGCTTGTAACCAAGAGGTCCCCGGTTCAAATCCCACCTCAGTCCCTGACTCATTGTGTGACCCTGAGCAAGTCACTTAACCTGCTTGTGCTCTGTCTTTTGGGTGAGATGTAATTGTAATTGTAAGTGACTCTGCAACTGATGCATAGTTCACACACCCTAGTCTCTGTAAGTCACCTTGGATAAAGGCGTCTGCTAAATAAACAATACAATTGGGCAAATATATAATCATTATTTGAAACATTGTTTGTCTTGTTACTTGTTAACTAACTTTACTGCTATACAACTTGCAAGTGTTGTAAAATGGAAATACAAACTTTGTGGTGTGAAAGCGAGGGCGTCTGCATTGTAAGCTGCACTGGAAGCATGTCTTGGGTTCGATTCCCACACAGGGTTTATATTGCAAACTTACATGTATTTTATTTATGTGTAACAAACACATTTTTAATATGAAATTGTGTAGTTGATATAAATGACACTTTCATTGAACATACACTTTTGCACGCACACATAACATATATAAATACATATACATATATATATATATAAAGTATACCCTAACCCTAACCCTAACCCTAACCCTAACTAGTCATACTTTCACTCCAACTACATAACCGCTACGCTACACAGATTCACATCTTAACCCTTTCAACAGGCTAGGCTACTATTTACATTTACCCAATCCAAACAGCAATACATTGCCTCAGTATAGGTTGAACAATTTTGCTATTTTTTTTTTCTTTTTCTTGATGCCCTTGTCTAGGGAGACTTACAATTGTTACAGGATATCACTTTATTTTTTTATATACAATTACATTATTTTTACATACAATTTACATACAATTTTTACATACCCATTTATACAGTTGGGTTTTTACTGGAACAATCTAGGTAAAGTACCTCACTCAAGGGTACAGCAGCAGTGTCCCCCACCTGGGATTGAACCCACGACCCTCCGGTCAAGAGTCCAGAGCCCTAACCACTGCTCCTATTCCTGTACTGTGTGTGTGTTATTATCCATTAAGTGAAAAAAGAATTGATATCTGAAACAAAACATTGGAAACGTGAAAGAACGCCAAGTAATCAAAGTGCTCAGCCATTTAAAGTGGAGATATCAAAAACACAAGCCAAGTTTCAAGAAACCATTGGGGCAACCTTGCCCAGCACAAAGCAAATAGGCACAACTGTAAAAGCGGTGGGGGTGAAGGTTGCCCCAATTGTTTCTACTAACTTGGCTTGTGTTTTTGATGCAAGTTCGAACTGCTTTTATTGTGCCTGAAAAACTCAAGCCATAGAAGGGTATGCAGTCTCTGGCAAGCACAGTAAACAATTGTCTTTTATGCAAGAGCATGCACTGAATAATTGTGAGACCACAGGGATGGATCAACCCTATCTCTGGGGGGTTGGTTACAATCTCTAGATATCTCGTACAAATATAATGAATATCTGGAGTATACAGGCAACCAATAGCAGTATCAATGTTGCCCGATTGTATTCTTAGTATGCCTACTCCTGTTCTCATTGGAACTGTTTTTATAAAGAAAGAACAATAATTGTGTTTAAAAATAATCAAACTGTTTACCTACATGGCTCACCTGTACTCATCTGGTTCACAGAATAAATATGGCAACCAGCAGGTCTGCAGAAATAACATTCATTCTGAATACAGAGAAAACAAGTTGATTCTGCTCTCATGTGTTAGAAACCATGTTTCGTTTTGTTATTTTTGCACATGAAATGAAACAGTATATTAGGACTCTTATTAGACAGCATAAGAGCACAAAAGCAGTGATCATTTAGATGCTCCCTGGCATATGTAAGACCATGGCTTTCTGTCATTGCTGTATATTAAACATGTTTACTTTGATTGCTTCAACCAGGTTCTTGTCATTTAGAGCCCAACAATAAAGGATCTGTTCTGTTTCGTTTCTGTGCTGGCTGTTTGTTAATACCTGTTTATCTACAGCTGTGGTCAAAAGTTTACATACTCCAATGGAAATTTTTAATTGCTAGAAAACAAATAATTATAGGAAAAATCTTTTGTAGCAAAAGTTTTGCTTTTCTGGATGAGGAAAAAAAGTTAAATGAAATAGATTATTTATTTCAGCAATTTTTAGATTGTTATCACCAGGCAAAGCTAGACAAATTAGATTATATTTAATTCAATTTAGTTTTCTGTTAAAATATATAATATCTATGACATTTGCAATATATTTGTGATGACAAAGACTACATGATCTACACCGCTAACTCAAATACGTTTTATGAACCCTTTATGTAGGGGAAAAACTTACCAAGCGTTATCGCAATCTGTTAACCGAGAAAGAAATAAAGATTATTAGAACTTGCAATTTAAAGTAATTATTTACGTATATATTTTAGGAAATTTAAACTTGTATTCATATTTTGTGAGAGTACAACTTACCTGAACTGCAGTCTGTAGCCTGAGAAGGACATCTCTG
The DNA here is from genome assembly GCA_030684275.1 of Acipenser oxyrinchus oxyrinchus. NCBI lineage: Eukaryota > Metazoa > Chordata > Actinopteri > Acipenseriformes > Acipenseridae > Acipenser > Acipenser oxyrinchus. Next base: position 735,929 of record CM060249.1, read on the forward strand.
AGGGGTATGACTGCAGCCCACTACTAGCCCAATGAAGGATTGCCAACAGTGATGGCACGCTGACTCAAATGCCAGTTCTGGCCCAATGTCACTGGCTATCTGGGTTGCCAATGTCTCTTGTTGCTTCTTTAGGGAAAACCCTGGCTCAACTTAAAAATACATCAGGGGTCATGTATCAAGAGATATGTGTCATGACACTTTTGGCTCATTAGCCATGCACTTTAAGGTGTGTCAAGCCTTAATTGTGAGGGTCTGGAACCAACTCCCCAGTAATGTTGTTGAAGCTGACACCCTGGGATCCTTCAAGAAGCTGCTTGATGAGATTCTGGGATCAATAAGCTACTAACAACCAAACGAGCAAGATGGGCTGAATGGGGCCTCCTCTCGTTTGTAAACTTTCTTATGTTCTTAATTATATGCATGAGGGGAAGAACAGCTGTGCCGGCCCTAAAGGGGTCCACAAATAAATCAGATTTCAAATTGGTCTTATTTGGGCACAAAGAAAAGGTCATAAAGCAGTTGATAGGAAAGAGCATTATGGCAGCAGTCATAACGTATTTCTTACTATGGAGTGCAGGCTCCTAACCTTCCTGAACAACCTAGGAGAGTACTGAGAAGAAGGGAGAGTATTTCGGGTCTGCATTACCCTTTTGATCTCCCTGAGGATGAAATTATAGCTCGATACCAGCTATTTCATTATGTAATTGTCGTATAATAAACTTGGTTCATTAAGTTATCCTTTTCATTTTGTATATTTGTTTTTTTCTGTCATATAATATATATATATATATATATATATATATATATATATATATATATATATATATATATATATATATATATATATATACAGTACTGTGCAAAAGTTTTAGGCAGGTGTGAAAAAATGCTGTTAAGTAAAAATGCTTTCAAAAATAGACATGTTAATAGATTATATTTATCAATTAACTAAATGCAAAGTGAGTGAACAGAAGAAAATCTACATCAAATCAATATTTGGTGTGACCACCCTTTGCCTTCAAAACAGCATCAATTCTTCTAGGTACACTTGCACACAGTTTTTGAAGGAACTTCGGCAGGTAGGTTGGCCCAAACATCTTGGAGAACTAACCACAGTTCTTCTGTGGATTTAGGCAGCCTCAGTTGCTTCTCTCTCTTCATGTAATCCCAGACAGACTCGATGATGTTGAGATCAGGGCTCTGTGGGGGCCATACCATCACTTCCAGGACTCCTTGTTCTTCTTTACGCTGAAGATAGTTCTTAATGACTTTCGCTGTATGTTTGGGGTCGTTGTCATGCTGCAGAATAAATTTGGGGCCAATCACATGCCTCCCTGATGGTATTGCATGATGGATAAGTATCTGCCTGTACTTCTCAGCATTGAGGAGACCATTAATTCTGACCAAATCCCCAACTCCATTTGCAGAAATGCAGCCCCAAACTTGCAAGGAACCTCCACCATGCTTCACTGTTGCCTGCAGATGCTCATTCGTGTACCGCTCTCCAGCCCTTCGGCAAACAAACTGCCTTCTGCTACAGCCAAATATTTCAAATTTTGACTCATCAGTCCAGAGCACCTGCTGCCATTATTCTGCACCCCAGTTCCTGTGTTTTCGTGCATAGTTGAGTCGCTTGGCCTTGTTTCCATGTCGGAGGTATGACTTTTTGGCCGCAAGTCTTCCATGAAGGCCACTTCTGACCAGACTTCTCCGGACAGTAGATGGGTGTACCAGGGTCCCACTGTTTTCTACCAATTCTGAGCTGATGGCACGGCTGGACATCTTCCGATTACGAAGGGAAGTAAGCATGATGTGTCTTTCATCTGCTGCAGTAAGTTTCCTTGGCCAACCACTGCGTCTACGGTCCTCAACATTGCCCGTTTCTTTGTGCTTCTTCAAAAGAGCTTGGACAGCACATCTGGAAACCCCTGTCTGCCTTGATTTCTGCCTGGGAGAGACCTTGCTGATGCAGTATAACTACCTTGTGTCTTGTTGCTGTGCTCAGTCTTGCCATGGTGTATGACTTTTGACAGTAAACTGTCTTCAGCAACCTCACCTTGTTAGCTGAGTTTGGCTGATCCTCACCCAGTTTTATTCCTCCTACACAGCTGTTTCTGTTTCAGTTAATGATTGTGTTTCAACCTACATATTGAATTGATGATCATTAGCACCTGTTTGGTATAATTGTTTAATCATACACCTGAATATATGCCTACAAAATCCTTGACTTTGTGCAAGTGTACCAAGAAGAATTGATGCTGTTTTGAAGGCAAAGGATGGTCACACCAAATATGGATTTGATTTAGATTTTTCTTCTGTTCACTCACTTTGCATTTAGTTAATTGATAAATATAATCTATTAACATGTCTATTTTTGAAAGCATTCTTACTTTACAGCATTTTTTCACACCTGCCTAAAACTTTTGCACAGTACTGTATATATATATATATATTTTTTTAGCAGATGCCCTTATCCAGGGCAACTTACAATTGTTACAAGATATTGCATTATTTTTACATACAAGTGCCCATTTATACAGTCGGGTTTTTTCTGGAGCAATCTAGGTAAAGTACTTTGCTCAAGGGTACAGCAGCGTCCCCCACAGGGGATTGAACCCACGACCCTCCGGTCAAGAGTCCAGAGCCCTAACCACTACTCCACACTGCTGCCACATATATGTGTGTGTGTGTGTGTGTGTGTGTGTGTGTGTGTGTGTGTGTGTGTGTGTGTGTGTGTGTGTGTGTGTGTGTGTGTGTGTGTGTGTGTGTGTGTGTGTGTGTGTGTGTGTGTGTGTGTGTGTGTGTGTGTGTGTGTGTGTGTGTGTGTGTGTGTGTGTGTGTGTGTGTGTGTGTGTGTGTGTGTGTGTGTGTGTGTGTGTGTGTGTGTGTGTGTGTGTGTGTGTGTGTGTGTGTGTGTGTGTGTGTGTGTGTGTGTGTGTGTGTGTGTGTGTGTGTGTGTGTGTGTGTGTGTGTGTGTGTGTGTGTGTGTGTGTGTGTGTGTGTGTGTGTGTGTGTGTGTGTGTGTGTGTGTGTGTGTGTGTGTGTGTGTGTGTGTGTGTGTGAATTTCAATGTGATTTCCTAGGAAAATAAAGGTTTAATAATAATATACAAGTACATACACACATATTTTGCATTTGCTTCAATCTTTTACTTTTTAATGTACAGTAGATTCACACTTGGAGACAAGAAGCTGGACAGCGTTCATGGTGTTGCAGTAAAGATAATTTATTTTGTCTGAATATTCAGAATCTTTAGCTTCCTCCCATGAAACTGACATTTTGCAGCAGAGGAAACACAAATTAGTAGGGATTTATAGTGTGAAGAAGGTCTTTACGAAGTCACAAATGATGGTGTTAAATTAAAGATTTCCTCATTTCATATCTTCAAGTTCTGCATGTAACACAAGTATGAAGGGAAGGTAACTCATTCTACGAATGGACGAGCTGTCATTAGATTTCCAATGTGCAAGTCAAAAATGGTTGTTTTACTGCCCGCTTAACCACTGTACAGTGGACCAGACCCTGTGAAAAGATACAGTTGTTCATGTCTTTCTCCCAGTACAGTGGCAGATATAGAGAAATCTGGTTGCTACTGACAAAGTGAAAGAAGCTGATGTATGGGGTAGCTGATACCAAGTCATTAAAGAACTCATAGACAGCAAAAATGACAGGGGCCTTGGAAGATTTGTAAAATGTGATGTCACTTTAAAGTAAATAAGTCCTGTATTTGATTTATTCCAACTGTCATAACTGTGTCTACATAATAGTGGCACAAACAATATATTTAATATTGTTTGATGTTTGAATACTTTGAATTTGTTTCTCAGTTGATTTTCAAACAAAGCCAAACTCCCATTACTACTAATATGATTTATACACCTTAAAAACATCACCAGGTGATCCATATTACAACTGAACAAAAACTCATGCGCAGTGATATAACATATCATAAACCCAATTCATGCTTTCAAAAAGAAAAGAGAGAAATATACACTAAATGAAGATGAATGAAAATAATTGGCTGGTAAAATGTACAGCTGGGTTAGAGGAGTGTAATTCTCTGACATTCTCCTCAAAAGTATTGTTTTTATTTTATTGCTTGGTCCTTTGGGTCAAACAAAAAGTAAAAAAAAAAATAAAAAAGAAGTTTCTCAGGTTGTGTTGAGTAATGAACATTGTGAGCCGGCTGCGGGAAGCTGGTGGAACATATGGCAAGAGAATCCAAGGGATTTGGCAAACCTGTTACTTCTACACAATTATTTAAGTAACACAGATGCACTTTTAGAAGTTAGAGAAGTGTGGGAGGGAGCTGAAGCTATGGAAAAAAGATTAATTACGGCTCAGTGTACTGGCTTCAGTCCAGACAGAGTTGGCTGGTGGAAAATGTGAATAATGTAGATGAAGATGATACTCATTTAAAAACACAACTGCTTTAATGTAACATAGTCATTCATGGTTGGAACAAAGCCGCAAGAACGAATGCCATAATCATAATTACTGACATCATTTACATCAGAATTCTATAGCCAACATCATGTCACAATATGGCCTTTCCAACAACCTCCCCAAAAATGCAAAAGTGTGGATGTATCTTTGTAAGCATTTCTGAGATCTCCACAAAATTGGCATTTTAAAAGCCGTATTTTAGAGATAATTTATGCAGTGAAGTCTCACTGGCATCGCGGTTTTGATGCCTGGGTCTTAGTGGCTCAGTAAGTAACACAGCTGAACCACAGCATTTGAATCCTGCCACATGAAAACCTGAACCATCAATGTTATGTGTGAGACTGATTAGAGACAAAACATAGTCAAAGGCTTACGCTTCATAATTACATCCAGCTTTGATTAAAATTCAAACATTAGCTATAACATATATAATAATTTGCCTGTAGAAAAGATGGCCATTGTGCACATATATGGGGTTTATAGAGCCACATTTGCCAGGAAGTTGGGTTCCATTACCAGTCATATTTATTTATCAAACTGTTTTTGAAAGTCATTGTTGCCATGGCAATGTGTTGTCGGGAGACATTTCTTCTTCTTGAGCTCCAACTGCAGCACTAGGGTGAATGTGAAAATCAACTTCAAAGCACACTTTATGCAATGTTTATCAAGTATGATTACTAACGTGACAGTTCTATATAAAATCTACATCAAATCTGAAAACCTTCCCTTTCCCTTGCAATAGGTTATTTATAGCCAGTAGAAGTAATTTGTTTTGATGTGTATTTTAAAGATTAATTTATCTTTCTGTTTGTTAATTGTCTTCCCAACACATGACATCGTTCATACACATGCACCTTTAAAAAAAAAGTTTCTGCATTCTAAATTACCCTTAAACGTATAACAGTCACTTCAGACTTCTCGGTTTGAACAATAAATCTATGGGATAGGATAAGTGAACAGGACAATATGGGATCATAAACTTGATGGGGGACATGCATGAAGATCTTTTACTCCATCCCGAATGTACTGACTGGCCCAAAATTAATGAGGCACGTCGTAAATGCACTGCGCCAGTGCTCAAGATTAGCTAGCGGTAGCACAGATTAACACATTAATCTGAAAAATAGCGCCTCCCCTCCAAATGGGCTACTTCAAATGAACAATAGGTAGGTCATTCAGCGAGGTATACCCTGTATTTTAAATAAAATGTACAGGTTTTAACCCACAAAAGTCTGGGTAGCTCACCTGGAGAGGCAGACATGACCCATGTTGACTAAGTGTCTTGACTTTATATTATATTAAGTTGTTATATTATATTGGGGCAGCAGTGTGGAGTAGTGGTTAGGGCTCTGGACTGGAGGGTTGTGGGTTCAATCCCAGGTGGTGGACACTGCTGCTGTACCCTTGAGCAAGGTACTTTATCTAGATTATTCCAGTAAAAACCCAACTGTATAAATGGATAATTGTATGTAAAAATAATGTGATATCTTGTAACAATTGTAAGTTGCCCTGGATAATGGCATCTGCTAAAAATATATATACTGTATATATATATATATATATATATATATATATATATATATATATATATATATATATATATATATATATATATATATATATATATATATATTCTTATGCTTTGGTACAGTATGTGTCCCATTGTATTCAATTAAGTAAAAGAAAAACTTCTTGGTTTGGGCTGTCTTTGTTTTAATAATAATAAAATATCAATAGATCATCAAACAGGATAAGAAATATCATGGATAGTTTTATATACTCTTTACATCCATCACATGACTACTACAATTAAGATGTATGTGTGTTATTACAGAGTTATTACTACATAAGTTCACATGTTGTAGCACAGTGTAAATAACGACACTGGAGTGGTTACAGATAAAACTAAAGATGTATTTGCCGTTACACACTCAAGTTTATACAGAATTAAGTCAAGAAGAGCAGCACTCATGTAAGCTTCAAATACCTTCAGATGTGTGGATAATCAATGCTTGCAGATGTGTGGATAATCAATGCTTGCAGATGTGTGGATAATCAATGCTTGCAGATGTGTGGATAATCAATGCTTGCAGATGTGTGGATAATCAATGCATGCAGATGTGAGGATAATCAATGCATGCAGATGTGTGGATAATCAATGCATGGAGATGCAGTGTGGAGTAGTGGTTAGGGCTCTGGACTCTTGACCGGAGGGTCGTGGGTTCAATCCCAGGTGGCGGACACTGCTGCTGTATCCTTGAGCAAGGTACTTTACCTAGATTGCTCCAGTAAAAACCGTTACTGTATAAATGGGTAATTGTATGTAAAAATAATGTAATTGTATGTAAAAATAATGTGATATCTTGTAACAATTGTAAGTTGCCCTGGATAAGGACGTCTGCTAAGAAATTAATAATAATAATGTGTGGATAATCAGTGCTTGCAGATGTGTGGATAATCAATGCTTGCAGATGTGTGGATAATCAATGCTTGCAGATGTGTGGATAATCAATGCTTACAGATATGTGGATAATCAATGCATGCAGATATGTGGATAATCAATGCTTGCAGATGTGTGGATAATCAATGCTTGCAGATGTGTGGATAATCAATGCTTACAGATATGTGGAAAATCAGCGCTTGCAGATGTGTGGATAATCAATGCTTGCAGATGTGTGGATAATCAATGCTTGCTTGGTCCAGATTAAGTTCTTGCAGTAATAAGTTACTGACCCCTGAATCCACAAGCAGACACAGGCACTATTCTGCAATTAAAATATCCTTCATTAGCTGAGACATGTTGGTCCACTGAATATCAATTATTAGTCAGCCAAAAGTATTGAGGAATGCACAAACAATCAGAATTTAAACATGCATCTCATAATATAGATGTAAGTCATTATAGAGGCATTTAAATCATTTCATTAAGACTCCATGATCGCAAACATATGATTCTCAAGTGTTTTGAGTAAAGTATAGAATACTGTACCTAACCACGACAAACATTCATTCATTTGGAAAGGAGGGATTTGCTTAGCCGGTAGGCATTACTACGTCTAGAACAACCAATAAGGACAGAAGAAGTGTTTCTATGAGCTTACTCCATGTCCTCTGATTCCCTGGTTGCTATAGATCAGTTGTGTGGGGGGAGCGGAGATGTTAGAAATGGCGAGTGTGTCAGTGAAACTACAGTGAACAGAGCCGAAATTGCAGCTTTCATACATGGGGAGACAAGTTGTGTCAGGGAGCCGGGTCGCTGGTTCCTGTGCAAGTGTGTGTGCCTGTGAGAAATCAGCTGCAATGCACAGTTGGAGACGCGTTGCTAAGCAACCAGCTGAGCGGGAGGCTCGCCTTGAGCTGAGATGATCGGGAGGTCTGGATTGGCTGGGGGGCGTGCCTGGGAATGCTGTGCAGAGCTCAAAAAGAGGCTGCTCTACAGCTCGGGGCGATTGCAATACCATTGCTGTGCAGACCGGCGCTGAGTTAGTGTTTGTTTACATCAGGAGGGAAGCGTCCACTCTGCGGGAACTGCTGCTACGGAGCCCTTTAACTGCAAGACGGGGCCTGTGAAGGCGATTGCCCAGCCAGGACTGTCGGAATGGCCCGGAGTTGCTGGGAGGCCAGGACTTCAGAAGCAACAGAACAGAAGTAGGTCAGCTTAGGGTACGCAGATCCCAAACCAGTATAGAGAGGGTTACCGTAGAGTGGTAGGGTCCTGGAGCGGGACGTTCCTTTTAGTGGGACTAGCACTCGTCATTTTGTGTGGCAAATTTTTAGTTTTAGCTTTTGTTTTTGTTTTTATTTATGAATGTGACACTAGGTCTACCAGTGCTGGTACCCTAGTGTCAGCTTTATTAAAATTAAATCTGTGCACCTGAGCGGCATATCAACACCAATGCTCTGTGTCTGTCAGTATTTTCCAATGACTACCCACACATGTAACACGTCACTCAGTTACACAAGTGTAAAGAAAAACACTAATATTTTAACAGGTGTAAATCACTTATTCGTTCCTAGATTTAACCAAGAAAAAAATCCAGATTTAGCTAAATATATAAATGTTAACAAACATTCTTAAAAGTTTTGAAATGTGTTCATTTTTTTGGCATGCAGAGGAGGTGGGGAAGCAGAGAGATTGGCTCTCGGAGTGTAAGGGCAGCTCTGCAGCATACAATGCCAAATCAAACGCTTCAATGGGCTCATTTAGCTTCAGATTTAGCCGGCAAAATAAATATTTATTTTAGAATAATTTTTTCAGATTTAATTGCTGAACTATAGTGTTTTTCAGATGTATCTCTTAGGTAAATGTCGAATAGCCAAGTGTAAAAAAAAAAAAAAAAGAAGATTTAAGTTAAAGATATTTTTTTCTGATTTATTTTTTAGAAATGTTAGCTAAATGTTGACTTGCCAAGTGTAAATAAAATATTTTAAAATATTTAAATTAATTGATTTATTTGTTAGAAACCCAGATTTAACTTGTCAGCTAAATGTTGACTAGCCAAGTGTAAAAGCAGATTTATAGACTGGTTTTAAATGTTGAATTTTTGATACACGTTTCAACATTTCATCTGAAAGTACACATTTCTAAACTTTTAACAATGTGTTTGTTAACATTTATGTATTTAGCTAAATCAGGGCTTTTTTGTGGTTGAATCTAGGAAAAAAATATGCGATGCACATTAAATCTGAAAAAAAAACACCTGTTAAACTATAAAGTTAAGTTCTAACGTTTTAATATGTGTGTCAAGGGGGAGCAATGGAGTGGAATATAAAAGGTTTGTGCAACACTGCTATAGAACTGAAGGGAGTCAAAACATGCAGCTCACCGGAGACAGTCATGGAATGCGCCAATGGCTGCTCGAGACAAGCATAGTGGTAGCATGGCAGTCAGGGTGTGATTTACTAAAGAGATGCATTCTTTTGTACTTCATCGTCATATAACAATAGTTCAGTCCTGCATGTCATGCCCTGGCTATCTGCAGGATAGCATGATGCAATGTTGCTTGTATCTTTCACACAGAACAGACATGAATCAGAAAAAGTCATAAAAGAGTCGTCTCAGAATATGCTTGCAGGATAATGTGCACCTGCTGTGTTCCCAGCCCATGCTAACAGTTCTGTTAGATTTGATAATCCAGGCAATTGTTCATCATCTGATGGAGTCTGGTTTCTTTAAATGGAATGCACAGAATGCACATGATACTAAAAGCACTTATCTGTCAGCTATAATGATACCACATTCAGATTCTATTGTTTTATCAATGTCTCTTAATCAGACCTATTTGCCCTTCATACAGTTTGTAACAAGCTCCTAAACGGAGGTGATAGGTATCAACGCCTCTAATCAGGCCAGCAGACAGAGCTCTAGATCAAGCAGAGGGATGAACAAGGTATCAGATTTTAATGAATACCACAAAGGGTATCCTGGAATGAAATGTTTAGATTCACCTTCTTTTGTTTTATATTGCCATTAAAAACTATTTTCTGGAAAATTAAAAAAAAAAACACGACAGCCCAAAAATGTATTTGTTTTCAGAAAATTGTATTGTTTATTTATTTATTTATTTATTTATTTTTTAAATTGAGATTATCTTTAGAAAACTAAACCAGGGGTTACCAGGTTTTTCTCGGACGCATCACAGTTATCTGTGACTAGGTGCGTCACATAATCATATGCACCTACATATACTAACGTTAAGATACGGTAAATAATATTAATGGAATTTAATATTAATGATTTTAAAATGTTAATGAATAATTGTTTCAGTTTGTTTGTTAGACTTCATCATTTTATATAATTCACAACTTCAAAGCACTCAGAATTTCAGTCTACTTCAAACTTTTTCTAAAATGACCATGCCCCAATAGACCTGCTGAAAAATACTGTAATGCCTAACTATATGGGTTCTAACAGGTCAAAGGCGAGAATAACCAGGCATAAATAAATAATATTAAAAACAAAATAATCCCTCTTTGACACTTTTTACCTCTTTTTTTTCTTCTAATTAAACCCTGGGCATGATCAAATTCTTTTTTTTCATTTTATGTTCTATGTTACGTAAGAACATACATTACAAAGACATTTTCCTAGCTTTAGTGGCAGCAAAGTCAAATCTGAGTATTCTAAATTATTGGCCAAAGTTGACACACTTTTTTGAGTCATTGTTGAGCGCAAACATGTCTTGATCAACCCCCCCCCCCCTCCCCCCAATTAGTTTTTAGTGTTTTGTGTTATAGTAAATAGTAAATCAAATTTGCAACCCTAAGCGTTTTAGGCGCATGTAACGAACACACTAAATCTCGCAGCACATTAAATCTCATGGCAGTCCGGTTGAGCGTGGGGGCCCCCTAAACGGTGGGGGCCATAGGCGGCCACCTCACTCGCCTTGCCTTAGGCCGGCCCTGTGTACTGTATCCATTAAAGAAAATAACTTAAGGGTTTTTTAAAGGACAATGCATGTATGACAACTGTGGCAGTGGGGGCTGCAGGGGTGACGTCATGCCAGGAAATGAAACCAAAACACAAAACGTACAGGGCTAAACTGAGGCGCAAGGGTGCTCCGCTTTTTAATTAAAAAAAAAAAAGTTTAAACAAAACTCAAAACATACAGGTCAGAGAACCATTGGCAAACTCAGACCACAACATGGTCTCATTTAAAGCTGAGGTTTACAATTTTAGAAAAGCAAACTATGAAGGTAGGAAACAAAGACTAACAAAATGGCCAAAATGGTTTCAGTAGTTCGGGACAAAACACCAATCACACAAATTTATTTGATTTAAACTATTTATTTAAAAGAAATGCGATGTATGCGATAGCTGTAAACAAAAAACATTTCCGTAGAAAACATTAATTTGGCATGAAACCTAACTTGGTTTGAGGACTCACGCCTGGCCGTGAGGACGAGGCAGAGACCCCAAAAGAACAAGCCGGTCTCAATGCCACAAGGAGTATTAGCTCACTAAAGGACAAGCCCTAAAACAGGGTTACCGGTACTAAGAGCATATCTTAGAAAAAACATTTTAAGATCTACAATGTTTGTCTTAATGTAACCTTGATAAGCCCCACAAGACCAGCGACCTAGCTGCTTAATAATACAGTCTGGAACTCCGTGACGAGAAGCTGAAGAAGCTGCCCCGATCCTGAATGAATGACCAGACTTTTTGGCTGAGAATCCGGCTCTGGAAAGGATCTGGTGAAGGTGGAAAATGAACCAATGCCGAGTAACAACAGCTCCGTTTTCAGGAGGATGTCAGGACCGCCCAGTCCCTGACCACATTCCAGCGCCTCCTTAAGGCGTCACCTCTTCAGACAGCACCTGTAGAACTCCTCTGTTTCTCCCCTGGGACACTTTCACCCTTCCTTAAATGTGCTTTACTTTCTCTAATCTGCCCCCTATTTTACTGCATTTAATCCTGTACTTCAGAGTACTGTAATCTGTCAAGTGTTTAATCTGTAGTATTTGGTATTTAATCATATCTTGATGTAACTATCACTGTCACTTTTATCTGCTGTATTATTGAATTGTATTTTGTCACACTTGTACTTGCTTGAACTAGTCATTGTATTTATCTTGCTCTTATTGTATTATTACTTGTACTGTAACACTTGAAATGTATTTGCTTATGATTGTAAGTAAGCCCTGGATAAGGCGTCTGCTAGAAATAAATAATAATAATAATAATAATAATAATAATAAATAATAATAAACAAAGGGTCGGAAGCTGTGGCACCCTGAGAAAGGCGGAGTTGAAAAAAAGAGAGAAGGGATTCATAGGGGCTTACATGGGATTTTAATTTAAACAGATAAATTAGGGATCCCTTTCCTTCCTGATCGGTTTTACTTCTTTTGAGCAAAAAAGTAAGTGCATCAGAGGAGAGTATGGACAAGTCAGAAATGCACGGGTGGATCTGAGGGTTAAATTTATAAGAGTTTGCTGTAAACTCTGAGCACCTCAGAAACCCCAAAAAAAGCTAGGAGGAACAGAGCTTCAAGAATTTTGTCTAAAAATTGAGATGAGTAACCGGAACGAATAAAGTGGATGCACTGGGAAAGTATGTCAAAAGTGATAGGCAGGTGGGTTTGGGGGGAAGGTGACTCTGAGCTTTGAAGCCCTTTCAAAATTAATGAAATCTGAGAGTTACCAAGTGTCAAACTAGGGAAACCAAATATGAGTTTGTGAAAAAACTGAATACCAGCAATTGATACTTTGATAGAAGATACTCTTATAGCTCTGCTTTGAAGGGAAATAATGAAGGATGAAACTACCTGAGTTGAAAAACAAGGAAAAGGAATATTAAAAACAGAATGGAAATGTTTAAAACAATTCCAAGCTGACCAGTACGTCAGCAGGGTGCGGTGAGCAATACCGAGAAGAGCCGTCTCTTGAGCTTGAAGAACCAGAGGATACAGAGGATGGTTCACGGGAATATCAGGTCTGAATAGGGAGGAACTGGAGTTGGCAGCAGATCGGCTTCTGGAGCAAGCGATCTGAATTTCTGAAATTGTAAACGAGAAAGAGAGTCAGCAATTAGGTTTAGGTGGCCCGGAACGTGTTGGGCTCTAAGAATGAACTGGTGGCAGACAGATAACCAGGTAATTCTTCTGAATATTTTCATTAAAGGGGAAGAAGATGAGCGACCTTTATTTATGATTTGAACTGTAGCTAAATTATCTGAGTGTATGAGGATAGACTTTTTGGCCCAAGTGGACCCCCAAAGAAATACGGCTACGGCCACCGGATACATTTCGTACAATAATGAGGACTGTTCAGACAAGGGAATGATGCTGAATTCTTCGGGCCATGAAGCCGAAAACCATTTCCCCTTGTAGTATCCTCCAAAGCCGAGGGCAGGAGCTGCATCTGTAAAGAGTTGAATGTCTTCGGGGAGCAGGAGGCAGTCATCATAGAAAAAAGTAATTCCATTCCATTCTTTCAGCAAGAGTTCCCAAAGGCGGAGATCCTAGCGACAGAAAGATTCTTGACATATAACATCATGGAGAGAATCGACAGATGGGACTAATTGGAGAAGATAGGAGATGAAAGCTCTTCCTTGAGGAATTATCCGCATGGCATAATTCAGATGGCCTAGTAGGGACAGAAGATCACGTTTGGTAGGAGGAGGACCTACACGGAAAGTAGAAATGATAGATATGATGCGATCTATTTTTTCCTGAGGTAGTGAAGCTGAAAAAGATTGCGAGTCCAGAGTGATGCCTAGAAACTCGATGGAAGTGAGAGGACCCGAAGTTTTTTCTGATGCTAGGGGGACACCTAGATTAGAAAACACAGATCTGAGAATGGTGATGTTCTGGGCAGGAGGAGCGTGAGGAAAATCAATGAGGAGAAAGTCGTCCAGGAGATGCAGCAGGAAGGGAATGTGGTAGTTGTTTAGAAAAATCCAGCACAGGGCTTCTGACAGAGTGTTAAAAATCTTGGGGCTGCTCCTACAGCCAAAAATCAGACGAACCGAAAAAAAGAATTTGGAACGCCACTGTACTCCAAAGAGGTGCCATAGAGCAGGATCTATGGGCATGATTTTAAATGCATTTGAGATGTCGGCCTTGGACAACCATGCATTTCTCCCGGCGACTTTAATTAATCAAATTGCATGGTCAATTGTTGCATATTGTAGTGAAAAATCTTCATGGGGAATTAAACTATTGATGCTTGGAGTAGAGGAGTTATGAGGAGCAGAAAGGTCAATTATCAGTCTCTTTTTGCCAGAATATTTTCTTATTGCAATGCCAAGGGGGTTGATGCGAAATACGGGAAAAGGAGGAGATTCAAAGGGCCCTATCATGAATTGATTTTCCAACTCTTTCTTTAGTAGAATGTCGACAGTGTCAGCGTCAGAAATGGCAGATTGGAGATTATTGCAATAGATGGAAGAGGTGGGAAAAGAAAAGAGACCAGTGGAAAACCCTTTAGTGAGACCGTTAATAAGATAAGAGACAAAAGATGGGTCAGGGTGCTTGATTAACTCTGTGGCCAGGGCTTGAGTGTTGACAGGTGTAGAAAGAAATTTTAGCAGTCATTTTGGAAAATTAGCAACAGACGGTTTGGTTTTTAAAGAGGGGGCCAAGTATTTGGATTTGCGGGGACAGACAGATCGTGAGTGTGCTTCCCCACAGTTGCTGCAGATGTGGAGGAAGTTGCAGGAAGAAAAGGAGCAGGCTTCTTCATTGAAATTATTGCAAATCTGACGGCTGCCAGAAAAAGTAATACTACGGCCGCGTCCGTCCCTAGACCTGGAAGGATTGAACAAAAAAAGAGCAATTGCGAGACAGGGACAGAAGGGGGGGAGGGCTGAGGGGCAGTAAGGGAGCAGGAAATGGTGGGGTGAGCGGTGGAGTTACATAAGGAGCATGCCAACAGCCGGAGACCAGTGAAAAAACGAGAATATAAATCTTGATCCAAGGCTTCCCAGTAAATCCTTTGGTTCCATTGCTGGAGACGAGCGGCTGCTTTTGCAGAAAAGGCTTTGTGGTATTCGAAGAAGTGTGATCCTCCAAATCTAACAGAAAGGTCTAGAATAATTGACATGTAATCATCCAGCGCACGGCGCCGGTCAGGATAGAATTCACAGATGATATCTCTAAAATGACTGAAAGCTAGGATAAATTCAGAAATGGTGAGAGTTTTGAATAAGCGGGGGTCAGAAGTTTTGAGGGTAACTGAAAGATCTGCACACTGAACCACCCTGGTACTGGCTGAATCTAGGGTATTTGTAAGGAGGGAAACCAAGTTAATATCTGCACCTGCTAAAATCTGGTGGCGCAGGGAAAGCGAGACTGGCTTGGGATTGAAGATCAGGGAGTTTTCAGGAGGAGGCAACGCAACGGTATTGTTTAAAGAAAAAACAGAAGTTGCTGAGGGAGGAAATAAAGGGTGGTTATTAAGAAACTGGACAGCTGGGGGAAACTGGGGAGCTCCACCTGCTGAGGGAGTGAAAGAGGAGGGTGCAGTTATGGGGGCCTGCTGGATGCCCATAGCTGAGGGGAAAGAAGAGGAAAAAAGTGCTGGGCCCAGCTGAGATGGAAGTGAGGAGCCTGCTGTGTGGGTTTGCTGGGAACTGGGCATAGAAAGAAGAAAAGGAGGGGCCTGTTGCAAGCCTGTGGAGGAGGAAGGGCATGCTGGGATAGAGGAAAGATTGGACAGAAAGGCGGGGGCCTGCTGAATGCCTGCAAAAGGTAAGGAAGGGGCTGTGGGGGCCTGCTGGACACCCAAAGTTGGAAAGGCAGAAGACAAGTATGCAGGGGCTTGCTGAACGCTTGCATTGGACAGAGAAGGAACCACTGTGGGGGCCTGCTGGACGCTCACAGTGGCCCAAGTGGCTGCAGGGGCCTGCTGGACACCTGACTTAGACGAGAAAGGGGCCACTGTGAGGGCCTGCTGGACGCTCACAGCGGCCAGAGTGGCTGCAGGGGCCTGCTGGACACCTGAATTAGACAAAAAAGGGGCCACTGAGGGGGCCTGCTGGACATCTGAATTGGTCCTAGAAGTGACTGTCGGGGCTTGCTGGACGTCTGGACTGAGGAGAATAACCTGGGAGGTTATAGTTGAAGGCAAGGCAGGGGCCTGTAGAACACCCGCAGCAGACACTGAAAACCCAGGACGGATCGCGGGAGCAGCTGCTTCTGACTGTAAAAAGGTCTCAGTACTCAATTGCCCAGGAGCTGCTGTGTGAGACTTTGATGGACAGCTGCTGCGGTAGCTCCGCCCACTGGGTCTTCGGGAAGTGGAGGCGGGGCTTTGAGAGGCTGATTCAGAGGGAGCGGCGGAGGGAACTGGAAAGCGACGATCCGATGTTTCGTCATAACGACTGCGACGAGGGGAAACCTGAAGAGTAGATAAATACAAGTTAAATAATTGTTCCTTACGTGTTGTCAATTTGAAAAGAATATTTTTATTGTGGAGAAACTGTTGAAGCTTTGGGATTGTCCAGTTTTTGATGTCTGAAGGTGGAGCCGCTCTGGTATATAGGCGGGAGCTATGGCGAACAGTAGATTGACCAGAATGTTGTGCTGATCTAGCGCTGCGGCGGCGAACAGGTGAAGGATCCGATGAAAGAGATGCGGAAGCGGACATCTGGGCTGAAAATGCTGGTGTTGAAACAACTGCGGATCGCAGTTGCCTTTGAGTGGATACTCCTGACACGGGAGGAGCTGGTTGAACCGAAGGAAGGGATTTCTGCTCCGGGGAATGAGCAAACAATTCGTCGTCTGACGAAACGCAGTAATCCAAAATGTTGTCCATGACTGAATGATTACAAATGAATCAAAACGCATACAAGGGGTAAGTGGAAAGGGTATTTATAATTCTAGCAGGAGTTAATTGCTGACGTGTAAATTGAATGATTCAATTTGGTGACGTGGAGATTGGTGCATGCCCCTCCTCCCGAACTTTAATTATAAATTTCATTTAATAGATCAATTAAAAAAAATATTCAGCGAAAAAAAGCACTTTACAGAGCGTTTAAAAGGGACCAAAAAAGTACACAGAAAGAGTACTTGGAACTGCAAACACAAGTCAAAAAGGAAGTTAGAAAGGCCAAGAGACAGATAGAAATGAGCATTGCTAAGGGGGCTAAAACCAATTCCAAAATGTTTTTCCAATATTATAACAGCAAAAGAACATTCAAAGAGTAGGTCAAATGTCTAAGAGATACAAATGGCAAAATCATAGACGAAGAAAAAAAAAAAGCAAATATATTAAATTATTACTTTTCACAAGGTTTTACAAAAGAGGATATGGACAACATGCCCCACGTGTCGACCTGTTCCTATCCAGACTAGGAGCTCTTAAAATAAACAAATCCCCTGGGCCGGATGAGATCCTCCCAATAGTACTCAAAGAAATTTACAAACCGCTAACCAAGATCATGCAACAGTCTCTTGATACAGGGGTTGGACCAACAGACTGGAGAATTGCAAACGTAATACCGATCCACAAAAAGGGAGACAAAACCAAACCAGGTAACTACAGACCAATAAGCCTGACTTCTATTATATGTAAACTTATCGAAACTATAATAAGATCCAAAATGGAAAATTACTCATATGGTAAGTAAACTGGGAGACAGTCAGCATGGTTTTAGGAAAGGGAGATCGTGTCTAACTAACCTGCTTGATTTTTTTGAGGATGCAACATCGACAATAGATAATTGTAAAGCATATTACATGGTTTATTTAGATTTCCGGAAAGCTTTTGATAAAGTCCAGCATAAAAGATTAATTCTCAAACTGAACACAGTAGGGATTCAAGGAACTGCATGCACATGGATTATGGAGTGGTTAACATATAGAAAACAGAAAGTACTGATTAAAGGAGAAACCTCAAAATGGTGCGAGGTAACCAGTGGTGTACCACAGGGATCAGTATTAGGTCCTCTGCTATTCCTAGTCTACATTAATGATTTAGATTTTGGTATAGTAAGCAAACTTGTTAAATTTGCAGATGACACAAAAATAGGAGGAGTGGCAAACACTGTTGCAGCAGCAAAGGCCATTCAAAATGATCTAGACAGCATTCAGAACTGGGCAGACACATGGCAAATGACATTTAATAGAGAAAAGTGTAAGGTACTGCATGCAGGCAATAAAAATGTGCATTATAAACATCACATGGGAGATACTGAAATTGTAGAAGGAATCTATGAAAATGACCTGTGCACATGGGCCAAAATAAAATAAATACTAAGAAATGGTATTTTTATAAAACGAGTACCTTGGTTCACTTACTGGTAGCATTCGCTCTAACTCCTCTCACCCTCCTCTCCTAATGAACCTGGAGTGGGTCTTTTATTCTGTGGCTACAGCCTTAATTACCCATTAACAAAATAATTACCAACCACATTCCCATGCGATTTCTCAGGATGAGGATTTAACCCCATCCACGCCAACTACACTTTGAGACCAGCTTTTGCGTCGGTCTAAAATAATAAATAACAATGACGGGCGGCTTTCATCCGCCTGCACACAAACACAATATAATAACAATAATACTGCTATTAAAGTGCTTTATGGTAGTGGTCCACTATGAAAGGTGCTATATAAAAATAAATATTATAAATAATATAAATATTATTATTACTACTACGACTACGACTACTACGACTACTACTACTACTACTACTAATAATAATAATAATAATAATAATAATAATAATAATAACACCAACAACAGCAATGATAATACAAATGAAAACAATCATACATAAATAAATTAATATCCACAAGGGGTGGGCACCCCGTCACAATAACCCTGAAGTAATACATGTTTAGTGTATTTTCCCATGCAGAATTGTGGGGACGATGCTGGTAAACTGGTTGAGCCCGAAATTGAATGGTTTTCTTTGGCTGGTTTTCAGAAAGTTACATTATTGTTGAGGGGACTCTTCATGAAGCGAGCAGTTGAGGGATAATAACAACATATTCAAAGCTGAGCAAAGTCAAAGCTCCCTTCATTGAAGCCATTAAGTGGTTGTTAGGTGGAGTGATATGTTTCTACTGCAGCAGGTGAGCAGGCCGCTGACAGTAGTTCCGGAGGTGTGCTCGATTGGCTGTAGTAGTTACACATTTACATATACCCTCTCAGCCAATCAGAGACCAGTGTTTATATCAATTTATAGAACTGAAGTTTTATGTCATGTGCCAGAAGTTATAAAACCATTCTGAGCAGTACAATGGTATCCAATCAAAGCAAAAACCTGTTCATTCTGATTGCACAGATGGCCTTAAATGGATGCTCACAATTTAATGAGATTTGTTTTCTCTGTGGGTCCTCTCAACACACACAGTTTGATTTGAATCCAAGGCTATTAATCAATAAAGTGCTCCCTGGTTTGCTGATTTCCATTGGCATGACACAGTGATGTGTAGCATTGATTCCCTCACTGTAACTCGATCAAGTCATAGTATAAATGGAATGCCATTATCGAAACTCTCTGTTACTGTGAGCATTTTTAGACTTGGCCTTTTTCTGAAAGGTTCGAGTTTGCCTGATGATAAGAAATAAAATAGGTTAGTTCCAGAATGACCTAAAAAATATTATTTATTTATTTATCTATTTATTTATTTATTTATTTATTTATTTAATAAAGCAAGTAGAAAGTTTAAAAGCCAAAACTGAAAGTGGTTTGCTGTTTGAGTATACAAATACAAAACACAAGTAAAGTAACATTTTTAAGCTTGCTTACATAATTGGTTGTGAAAGGAAAGTCACAGTTTAATCACTATTTAACTATATACATGGCAGCCTTCACAGGGGTATTTTGCACACCCGTAACACTGACAGCCTGAGCTGTATGATTGAGAATCAGAATTGCATTTACAAACTGCTGGAGTGTGGGAACAGAGGCCTTGCTCATTAATAATTCATTGGACATTCTGTTGACAGTAAATGGAAGGCTCTTAGCCACACAGTGACTGACTGGCAGCAGCTGGGCTGTCTCTAGGCTGGCATCATTGGGTGTCACTCATGTCTTAAATATGCCACAACATTTTTGTTTGCAATTCAATTGCTGTATTTACTTTTTTCATGACAGTATGACCTAGAAGGCCTACATGGGGCCATAGGAGCATGAGTTGAGATCTCAAGTCTAAGCCCTTCATATTCAGTGTAAGATACTGCACGCAGGCAATAATAAAATGTGCATTACAAATATCATATGGGAAATACTGAAATTGAAGGATGCTATGAAAAAGACCTAGGAGTTTATGTTGACTCAGAAATGTCTTCATCTAGACAATGTGAGGAAGCGATTTCCATTACATGAGAGTAGATGTTAAAACTTCATGCTGATTTGAACTTGGCTCTCGCCAAGATAAGCACCAACTAAGACGTAGCTTCACAGTAAACTAATGTGATCCATATGTGTCTCCATCCATTTGCGCTTCCTTCCATATGATGATGTAGATATCCTTCTGTCTGGTGTTGATGGCTGAAATGTAATGCTGGCTCCAGGGATCAGCTTATTGCCTCCCTAGCGCATCAGCACACACAACGGCTGCGATGCTGGCTCCGGGGATCAACCATAGTGCGGTCTCCCCAGCGCATCAGCATGACAAACGTCTGGATTGAGCTAAGTAGGGTACAACTCTGGGGTCTTCAAGTGGGCACCTTCCATCCTCGGTGTTTCGTCGACTAACCCACGACACCTCAAGAGGGCTCGGCGGTGATTCTGGCGTCCCAGCATCACCCCCCTCCGTCCCCCACTCAACTCAGCCCAGCTTACTTACCTGTACATCAGCGTTTCTTTCTTTCTATTGTGCTTGAGATCCCCAGCCAGAATCTTTCCGTCTCAACCACAGCCAGTTGCTGCTCCTCTCTGTTGCTTCAGATAAGTTCTTCACTGTGTGACGCAACTCTTGGCCATTGAATCCGACATCTCTGAGAAACCGGGTTGTAGAGTGTGCCACAAATCCTTGACAACCCACCTCCACTGGGTAAACCCGGACTCTCCATCCTCGCTGTTCCGCTTCAGTGGCTAGTTGAGCATATCGCAGTTTCTTCCTCTCATACGCCTCATCTACAGCATCCTCCCATGGCACTGTTAACTCCATCAGGTGAACAAGGCGTGCTGATCCAGACCACAAGACAATATCTGGTCGAAGGTTAGTGGTGGCAATCTCAGGTGGAAAAATAAGCCATTGACCAACATCTGCCAGCATTTTCCAGTCTCTAGCAGCTTCCAGTTGTCCTGGGCGAGGATTGGTTTTAACACCTTTTCTTGGTGGTTGCTCTCCTGGGCGGAGGAATGTTGTCTTTTGTGTGTAATGTTTTGATGGAACAGGTGGCAACTTATTGGTCATGTTACGCTTGTCTTCCAATGCTAAGGCCAAACATCACAGCACCTGGTCATGGCGCCAAGTAAACCGTCCTTGGCTAAGAGCCACCTTACATCCTGTCAAAATGTGCCTTAATGTTGCAGGTGATGAACACAAAGGACATGAGGGATCCTCTCCTACCCAGAGGTTTAGGTTCTGTGGTGATGGGAGAACATCATATGTTGACCTTATAAGGAAACTGATCCTGCTCTGTTCCATTGACCATAGGTCTTGCCAGCCAATCTTGCGTTGTTCCACACTCTCCCATCTCATCCATTCTCCCTGCTTGGCCTGGGAAATGGCCTTTACACAACTCATCCTCTCCTCCTGCTTTTGCACCTCGTTGACTACCAGCTTCCTACGTTGAGCTGGGGCTGCCTTGTGCCATGTAGGAGGAGCTGAACTGAGACCAAGACCCCCCTCTTCCATGCTGAACTTGCCCCATGATATCACCAATTCGAAGGGCAGCCTTTGCATCCTCCACAGCTTTCTTTGCCACCCACTTTCTTCCAGTTTTCAACACAGGTGCTGCCTCCCTTACGCATTTGTCGTGTGACTCTACTAATGTCATTTCCAGTCGGACCTTGGCGCACTTAAACTCCTCGGTTAGAGCGGAGATAGGTAGCTGCAGTATTCCTTTACCATAAAGTCCCACTCTGCTGAGGCAGCGTGGAACTCCCAACCATTTCCTGATGTGTGAACTGATTAAAGCTTCCAGCTTCTCTACTGCTGTCAAAGAAACCTCGTACACAGTCAGTGGCCACAGCAACCTTGGCAGTAGACCAAACTGAAAGCACCAGAGTTTTAGTTTGCCTGGTAAAGCGCTGCTGTCTATGCTCTTCAACCCTTCCACAGCTTGTTGTCTAACTTCTCCCACACAAACTGTGTCCTTTAGATCCCCGTCGTACCATCTCCCAAGGCTCTTCACTGGCTTCTCAGACACTGTTGGTATTGCCTCACCATTAATGAAGAACGTTTTATCTACTACTTTACCTTTAATTATAGAGATGCTCCTTGATTTAGTGGGCTTGAATTGCATTCGTGCCCCATTCAATGTTATTGGTTAATTTGCCCAATAACCGATTAGTGCAGGCTACTGTTGTAGTCATGGTTGTCATTTCATCCATGTATGCTCGAATTGGTGGTAGTCGCATTCCAGAAGCCAAGCGCTCTCCTCCCACTACCCATTTTGATGCCCTAATGATTACTTCCATTGCCATGGTAAAAGCCAGTGGAGAAATGGTGCATCCTGCCATTATTCCAACTTCTAGGCATTGCCATGTAGTGCTGAATTCTGAAGTTGAAAAACTAAATTGCAAATCTCCAAAGTAGGCTTTCACTAGATTTGTTATTGTCATCGGTACACTGAAAAAATCAAAATGCTGCCCAAAGTTGTTCATGTGGCACTGAACCATATGCATTAGCCAAATCCAGGAAAGTCACATGGAGCTCCTTCCTCTCCTTTTTAGCTGATTGAATTTGTTGCCAGATCACATTGATGTGTTCTAAGCATCCTGTGAAACCTGGAATGCCCGCTTTTTGTATTGAAGTGTCAATGAAGCAGTTCTTTAATGAGCAATAATGCTGAAGAAAATCTTGCCTTCTACGTTTAATAGGGAGATAGGGCGAAACTGACTGATGCTTGTAGAATCTTTTTCTTTAGGTATAAAGACTCCACCTGCTCGGCGCCATGCTCTTGGTACAACCTGTTTTTCCATGCTACTTTCATCAATTTCCACAGGAGTCGTAGAACTCCTGAAGCACTCTTGTACACTCTGTACGGAACTCCATTAGGCCCTGGAGATGATGAAGCCCTTGCTTTTTTCACAGCTTGCTCTACTTCTTTCCACTTAGGTGCACAGTCCTCCATTTGGAATTCTGGTGGATTGATAGGTGGGATGTCTGACGGAATTGACATAGGCTCCTGCCTTTTTGAATCTGTATGTGTTTCCTCCAAATATCTCTCCAGCTCAAACTTAGTTTTCTCACAAGCTCTTGGCCGTTTAACTCCTGGTTTGTGCCCGTTGAGGTTCTTTTCTCTCTTACGCTGGTTTGTCTGACCGGGTTCACAAGGATCATTAGGTTCATCACTAACTGTGTCCATGCAAGTCCTCCTCACATCTATGACTGGGGTGCTGATATCCTGCGAACTGTGGCTTGCTTCCTGTCGCTGGATTTCATTCGACTGACTTGACTGACTTCGTAAGAAGTACTGATCAATGCGAGGCCCTTGTCCCTTCTCCCTCAAGCATTTCATTCTCCCTTGATGAATCTTCAAACCCCTGACCGTTGTCACCTTGCTCCAGCCACAGACACAAACCTGGAGTTCCATGTCTTTGCTAACTGCAGATCTTGAACTAGACCTTTGTGAAGTACTCTCCATACTCATATCCGTGAAAAAGGCCAACAAGATGCTCGGATATATTGTGAGAAGTGTTGAATTTAAATCAAGGGAAGTAATGTTAAAACTTTACAATGCATTAGTAAGACCTCACCTAGAATATTGTGTTCAGTTCTGGTCACCTCGTTACAAAAAGAATATTGCTGCTCTAGAAAGAGTGCAAAGAAGAGCGACCAGAATTATCCCGGGTTTAAAAGGCATGTCGTATGCAGACAGGCTCAAAGAATTGAATCTATTCAGTCTTGAGCAAAGAAGACTATGCGGTGATCTGATTCAAGCATGGATACTGGCATTACTTTTCTGACTGCCTTTGCTTTCAGAGAATTCTTTCAAGTTCCTGGGTAAGTTTACAAGCAGACTCTTTGAAAGAATCAGTAACTGTGCAAAACAGGAGAAACAAGAATGCTGCAGGAGGTCCCACCAGTGAAAAACAAGAAAGACAAGAGGAAGAGAAACATATCTGTTGCTGGAGAAACACAAACCATGACATTTCAGACAAAACGACATTCAGTAAAATAACCATAATAAAGAAAATAATACAAACAATAATTTCAAAAGGCCAGGAAATAAAAGAAAATAATACAAGTTGTAAGACGGCTGTATAGAAAGGACATGAAATAAGAAAATAGTGAATTACATTTTTTTTTTAAATAGAATGCAGCTGAGTGATTTTTTTTTTCATACAAATTGAAGTGTTCTAAATGACTCTGTGTGGCTAAGCTGGATTTTATTTTAGACTTAAACATTTATTTTCAACACATTTATAGAATAATTCATCAACATTAGTTGATTGCTGTGATTATTTCACTCATGAGGGCAAACAGCCATGGCTTACTCGGCTGTCCTCATTCATGGAGCAGAGCTATCATCTAGGGGTGGGGCAACTTTCATGTTAAAGAAGAAAGAAAAGTAAAAAAAGGAAATGCTGTACATTAAAAACTATTGCAAAGACTGAAAGGACATTTACTTTCTTCTGTTTTGTTTTGTTCAGCAAATAACTCACAGTATTTTGTTCTCAATATAAAATAAATTATTCCTAATTCTGTATTTACTGCCAATATATATATATATATATATATATATATATATATATATATATATATATATATATATATATATATATATTTTCAATTGGATTGAGGTCCGGGCTTTGACTGGGCCACTCCAGGACATTGACCTTTTTGTTTTTAAGCCACTCCAGTGTGGATTTGGCTGTATGTTTGGGGTCATTGTCCTGTTGGATGGTGAATCTTTTCCCAAGTCCCAGGTCTCTTGCAGACTTCAGCTGGTTTTTTCTCCAGGATTTCTCTGTACTTTGCTGCATCCATTTTGCCCTCTATCTTCACAAGCTTTCCAGGACCTGACGCAGAGAAGCATCCCCATAGCATGATGCTGCCACCACCATGCTTCACGGTAGGGATGGTTTTCTCATGATGATGTGCGGTGTTAGGCTTGTGCCAAACATAGTGCTTAGCGTTGAGGCCAAAAAGCTCTATTTTGGTCTCATCAGACCATAGAATCTTCTTCCACTTGGTCTCAGAGTCTCCCACATGCCTTCTGGCAAACTAGCCGAGATTTGATGTGATTTTTTTCTATATATATATATATAACAATCAATAACAGATGAAAAACAAGCTTATCTCAAGAGAAACAAAAAAGAGAAAGAAGAAAAAGGGAGAAAGAGAAGGAAGGAAACATAAGAGAAGAAGGAAGATTGGAGTCAGTCTGAGCTGAAAAGGTTGCTATGCCTTGAGAAAGTTTTCCCTGGAGCCTCTACGCACAACATCACCCATTCTCGTGTACTGCACTTTTAAATCTCCTTGTGAAATCAAAGTGTGTCTTTGTGACAGAAAAATAATTCATTCAAGTCAACAATCTCTCTCTCCTGACCTGTGACAGGAACAGTGTGGCACTGGACTCGATGGTTTAGCAGTTCATTCCAGGGGCAGTCGGAAGCCGGCCGTCCAAGAAGGGGGCGGAGTCACAACACCAGAAGTCATCGCCTTAATTCGGTAAGCGATGCTTCAGTCATGGATTGGAGGATACGTGATTGCACTTGCTACTGAAGGGGGCGGGACTGAAGGTATATCAGGGGATGTGGACAAGAGATCTGTTCCTTGTGTTATGGTTACTAGCGGGCCGACAAGGAAAACCAGTGTACTAACCGTGAGCGTTTGTTTGTTTTGTCAAGTCTAGTAATTGTTTTGTTTGTCACTGTTAGACGCTAAACTATCCGGGAGCTGTAGCAAAACGCCAGTAATAAACCCGGACTACACGTCACCCCTGTGCACCGCTGCATTACACCACCTGCACCAAGAGCACTTATTCAGGACTTTGTGAATGTGCTGTGTTTGTGTGTGTGTTTATTCATGCTGTATTATTCTGGGACTGAAATCCTGTTTATGAATGGAGCGATACACATTGTCATGTAGAGGCCGTTCTTTATTATTTAAGTGTTGCAGGCACACAATCCAGCCCATTAAAGAACTGTTTTTTTACTGTGAACTGTCTGTGTCCATCATTACTAAGTACCACATTTCCTCTACACCTGTGCACTGCAAACCACTTTGCCACAGTCTTTTATTAAAAGAAAGAAAGTCCACATATGGAAGAAAATACAATTATGAAATCTAATAGGGTTGAATAGATTACAAGCCAACGTAGATGTCAAGCTTGGAAAATATCTTGAAGGACTGAGTTACAGACAGCTGGAGTGAGTTGTTGATGGAATTCCCTTGTGCAGTCCAGTCAAGTGCAATGCAGCTTGGTATATTAATAAGGCAGTTAGTTTTGAGTTTTGGAGATCACTGTTGGATCTTAACAACTCTTTCATATCATTTTAGTCCACACTTTCAATATTTTTTAAAAGTGATTTCTTCTTTCTCAGTGAAAATTAAAGGTTGACACCTTAGCAGCACAGAACCTCCAAGCATCACTGAATTATCTTGCTGCATGTAAAAGTATTTTTCCAGTGAGGAGTTTGCTTCTTATCAAAGAAAACGTTTGAGATCTTTCTCACATTTCTAACGCTGTGATTGGCTCGTTCATGCCTCGCTTTGTAATGTTTGCAGTCGTTTTTTTATACTTTTCAGACAGATTGTTTAAATCTCCCGCGGCACGCTGTGATTGGCTCGTTCATGCCTCGCTTTGTAATG
This sequence comes from Acipenser oxyrinchus oxyrinchus, assembly GCA_030684275.1. Classification (NCBI taxonomy): domain Eukaryota; kingdom Metazoa; phylum Chordata; class Actinopteri; order Acipenseriformes; family Acipenseridae; genus Acipenser; species Acipenser oxyrinchus. Next base: position 762,761 of record CM060249.1, read on the forward strand.
TTTGCAGTCGTTTTTTTTATACTTTTCAGACAGATTGTTTAAATCTCCCGCGGCACGCTGTGATTGGCTCGTTCATGCCTCGCTTTGTAATGTTTGCAGTCGTTTTTTTATACTTTTCAGACAGATTGTTTAAATCTCCCGCGGCACGCTGTGATTGGCTCGTTCATGCCTCGCTTTGTAATGTTTGCAGTCGTTTTTTTATACTTTTCAGACAGATTGTTTAAATCTCCCGCGGCATGCTGTGATTGGCTAGTTTGTGACTAGTTCGTTATCATAATTTAGGAAAGGGAAAATTTTAAACGTACTTAACTTTTGCTAAATCATTCAGATTTTATTCTCAATTCCCATTATTTTTACCATAAGAAATTACTAAGGCCCTGTGAAATTCACTGAAATTTTCTTTAACATTCACAAGTAAAGTATCGTATTTCGTGGGATGTGCACGGAACTGTTTTATAAATTATGTGTACAGATTATTTTTATTATTTTAAAGAGCAAATATAGAGATAACTGCACTGACATCATCAAAACGTCAGATTTATGCTTGTGAAACGGTGTTGTAATTAACAGCCTGTAGGTAAAGTGTATCTGCAAGGACAGCTTTCAGTTCTAGTACGTCAGGTGCATGTTCACCATTTAGGTCTTGCAAAACAAATACAATGTGTAATCCGTACTGATCTTGTGCATCAGTCAACTCGTCAGTGTAAGCACTGACAAGTAACCAGACTGTTTTACCAATTCCATAATCTCCTGCTTGTGATACTCGGCAACTTTAGCTAAGTATTCACGTCTCGGCTGGGCTGATGAAGGAATCGCTCCACTATTTGGTTGTCCAATTTTTCAAGAGGGATATTTGCGCAAACAAACGCCTCTGTCAGGTCAAAATTTAATGTGTTTCGTGCTTCACCGTTTTTTGTTTCTTTGCAAGTAAAGCAGTTGCAGTACTGCTCTGGATTTCCGCCTTTCTCTTTCGTTGAATACATGAATCTAAATGCCTGTCAACAGCTGATTCTCGGTAGTGATCTACAGTAACGTTGCAGAACATACAGAAGAGCTCATCTCCATCGCTGTGTAAAACTCCTGCTGGATACTGCTTTACGTGATCTACTGCAGACACATTTTTGGCCTTTTTAGTGGCATCCATTTTCTTCTTTACAGTGTGTAGTATTTTAATTTCCTGCCTAGATTGCATATAGTCACATGACATGATCACTGCACAGCACTACGTGCATGGCGAATAGTATAGGCAGGCACACATCAGAGCTGTACCGTTTTGTGAATGTTTTTTTTTGTATGAAATACAAATAATAATTATGAAATAATACATTTTTATTTATAAGAATATTGCAAAAATCGCGGTGTTGAGCTAATTTCATGATATCCGTGCAGGGCCTTAGAAATGACATTTCTTTAGAAACCAAATATGTTGGGATGCGAGACATTGTAAACAGTTTCATTTTCTTAGGGATTTATTACCTGGGTTATTCTGCGCTTGTTAGGTGATTTAAGAATAAAAACGCTTGCATCTTGTACTTGTAGTAAATCAAGATGATGTGAAATTGTTTCAAATCTTGTTTCCATTAAGCTGATTTAAACTGGTCATTTTTTTGCTGTGTATTTAGTGTTGTAAGATTATTTTATAATAAGCGTAAGCTGCACAATAAAGTGTTTATATAAAAGCCCATAAGAGTGTATGATTTTTTTGTATCAATTTCTGTCTTTTCTTATTCTTGTGTGTCAGGAGTGAGTGCAGTTTTGACAATGTCTATTCTGAGCTTAATGTCAGGGGCATGGGATAAACAGAGGCAGAATTCCACAGAATCTCAAAGAAACCCAGAACACAGGTGAAAACTTATCGTGCAGAACTGTGACAGAGATCGAATGATTCTTGGGGTTAGATCTCCTTCCCGACCTGTGAGGGCACTGAGTAAAGGGAACAGAGTACCCTGGACTGGATGGCCCAACAGTTCATTGCCAGGGTTAGGCAGAAGTCGGCCATCTAGAAAGGGGACTGAGCTATGGTACACTAAATCATTGACCCAGAAGGTTAACAGTGTGGCATCCGCGGATTGGAGGAGCGGGTACGCTCGTTAACCAAGGGGTCATGGTTGACGGTATATAAAGGGGACGTAGTGAGGTGACCTGTTCCTTTGTGAATGGTTAAAACTGGATATAACTGAAAGGAAAACTGTGCTGGGATATCGTGAGTGTTTGTTTGTTTTGGCGTTTAAGCATCTACTGTTTGTTATTGTTTAGACGGCTAACACGATCCGGAGCTGTCTCAAAAAGACTGCATGAAACCCGGACAACATCACTGCACTTTGAATCACCCGAACTGTATTTTCACTAGGCGCACTAGAAGCACGCACTGTGGACTGGTGCTTGTGTTTGTGTTTCGTGTGGGTGTACAGGGAAACAGGACTGTGTACTATTCAGGACTGTGTACTATTGCAGGACCAACCCGCGGATTACAAACAAAGCAATACACACCGCTGTACTGCTTTTTCATCAGCATTGTTTATTGTTTACTGCTGTTTTGTCATTCGGCAATTGGATTTAAAAACAATAAACCACCATTGCACCTGGGTTATCATTGTTTGTCTGATTATTGATCACCTGCACCTGTGAACTGTTAAATACTTTGCCACAAGGACGAAAATAACTGAGCCATACCGTCCTGTCTTCCATTCTCATTATCTGCTTCTTATCTGCATATTATCTGCTTAATAATAACATATTTCTGAGAGCTATGTTATTACTACTTATTAACAACCACCTATGGACGCTGTTTGTATTTGAAATGCTGTGCATGTCTTGATCCTTGTGCTTGAGGGATGAAACGCTCTTATGTATAAAGGGTGACACAGCCCAGTGTCACACAATTTAGTCATTGCCAATTGTTTTTTATTATTTTCTCCAAATTTAGAATGGCCAATTATTTTTTTTTTAAGCTAAGCTCACCGCTACCACCCCTGCGCTGACGAACACACACTGTCCTCCGAAGCGTGTGCCGTCAGCCGACCGCTTTTTTTCACACTGCGGACTCACCATGCAGCCACCCAAGAGCTACAGCGTCGGAGGACAACGCAGCTCTCAGGCAGCTTAAAGGCAAGCCCGCAGGCGCCTGGCCAGACTACAGGGGTCGCTGGTGCGTGGTGAGCCGAGGACACCCTGCCTCAGAAAATTGTGTGCCGCCCCCTGGGAGCTCCCGTCCACGGTCGGCTGTAGAAAAGCCTGGATTTGAACTCTCGACATCCAGACTATAGAGCGCATCCTGCACTCCACGTGGAGCGCCTTTACTGGATGCACCACTCGGGAGCCGCCTTGCATGTATTTTTTTTCCTGCTAGTCCCTGCAGGTGTTTTTTCCTGCTAGTCCCTGTGGGTGTTTTTTTTTCCTATACAGCCTACTTTCTAGACACTGGTTTTATCTATAATAATCTGGAATGCAGGTTTGATTATTATAAGCTGCTTTATCTTTGTATGTTATTGTAAATGCACATAAAACTGTGTTGCAAATAATCTTCTTAAACAAACAGGTTAAACTCATCTCCTATAAATAATCTTTGAACTCTAAATAGAATACATTTTGGTGCTGTAGTAATTGAAAGTAAAGTGCACCACAGCCATGCAAGCTCTTACTGATGAATATCTGAAACGCTAACTACTGTGCAGGGTTGCTGTGTTCTGGGGATAGCAGTCTCTGCCTGTGTCCAAGTCAACCCTGGCTGATAGACAAACCTGCGGCAGTCTGCTGTTCGAAATGTATATGTCTGAAAGTTTAGTCAAAACCAGCAACGTAGACAGTCTCCAATAGGAGGCCAAGGACAAAGGACTGTATGGACAGAGCACTGAATGTCTCCCTCCTAGTCAGACTGGAGGCATTCTCATGTGGAAGCACCACTGCTTGTCCCTGTGGGCAGACTTTAGCAAGATCACCAAAAATACATTGCTGTGGTGGAAACAAAAAAAAAAAGCCTGTTCCTCTGCCTTATAGGTCTGCTTTCTCCTTGAAACCCCCCATAAATTCAACAACTCATTGCTTGTTGCAATTCAACATCTTCAGTCTCTTTATTCAAACATTACACCAGCTCTTAGACATTCTTTTGTATTTACTTGTCTAGAACTTAAATTCATAATGTCCATCTTTGAATGCAGCCATTCCACACACATCTTCTCTATCCCAGCTCACACACATCTTCTCTATCCCAGCTCACACACATCTTCTCTATCCCAGCTCACACACATCTTCTCTATCCCAGCTCACACACATCTTCTCTATCCCAGCTCACACACATCTACTCTATCCCAGCTCACACACATCTTCTCTATCCCAGCTCACACACATCTTCTCTATCCCAGCTCACACACATCTTCTCTATCCCAGCTCACACACATCTTCTCTATCCCAGCTCACACACATCTTCTCTATCCCAGCTCACACACATCTTCTCTATCCCAGCTCACACACATCTACTCTATCCCAGCTCACACACATCTTCTCTATCCCAGCTCACACACATCTTCTATATCCCAGCTCACACACATCTTCTCTATCCCAGCTCACACACATCTTCTCTATCCCAGCTCACACACATCTTCTCTATCCCAGCTCACACACATCTTCTCTATCCCAGCTACACACATCTTCTCTATCCCAGCTCACACACCCTGCCCACTCACGCAAGACAAAGAGCGAGGTTGGGTAATGCAAAGGCTCAAGTGGTCCTTCTTAAAGTGACAGTGCTCAGTTTCTAACAACTGCAATTATACAGAAAGTAAATAAATAAAATAGAAATAGCAAGCACGTTCCTTAGTAACTCAATGACGTTTATTGTTACTGTATATATTTATATATTTGTGATCAAAGGTTTAATACAGCTTTTATGTCCCTTCCAGCTCTTTAAATAGTGCATAACGCACATTCAAGGAGGGAAAAGACATTAATCGTCAACAGACTTTATTTGGTGTGCCTTTGGGATTGATGGCACATTTTGTAAATCTGGGAAAAATTCCCCAACTCCACTCAAAAGTCTGGAAGGATAAATGAAATGCAGATTAGACCTCTGAGTCGTTAGACTGCTTTGCATTTTGTTGAACAGATATGATCATCAATCAGGTATAAGCCTTTGCCTGCACCAGTAAAATATTCTTACCAATACTGGTTAATTAAATCCATTTTAAGCTGCATTTCCTTGGGGATACTAAAGGATACTTATTGTCTTATAAGATACTAAACTATCTATTGTCATTAATTACAGCTGAATACAATTTGTGTTGTATGGGCCATTATATGTTGGTTCAAACAACTTAATTCCAAATTGTATGGAAATAATAATAATACATAATTAGAAAATGTCCTGTCACTTAAACACTCTGTTAAATGTGTAAACAGTTTTAACCACTTCAACACCATGACGTACGCACCATGAAAACCCACTTACATCAAGTTGCCCATTCTATTCTATAAGCGGTTTCTCACGCTATCGTTTCAGGTTTCATTCGGGGGAAGGTCAGGTGACATTTGTATCCAATTGTGTGTCGTGTAGCGATTCCAATCTAGCTGTGGGCATTTAGAAGACCTGAGATATATTGCGGGAAGCCATTCAACTTTTACATATATATATATATATATATATATATATATATATATATATATATATATATATATATATATATAGTTTTATATTATTCTTTTTTTGTTTTATTATTAGTTTTACTTGTTTAGTTGTAATTTATCACGATGGCAACGTACGTGGAGAGCGACAACGGGAGTGATGAAGATTTCTAAGTTTGTTCGGAGGATTTCGATACCAGCGACAGTGATGCTGACTTATCACTCAGCGATGAGGATGAAGAGGATGTGGAGCCAAGAACAGTAGGGAACTGGGTGTTTACACAGATGTGCACTCCGCCGTGGAACTTGAGAGTTTGCGTTCTCCATTAGAGTGCTTTTTAGCTTTTGTTCCTGAAAAGCTAATCACTTACCTTTATGACTGTACAAACAAAAGAGCTTGCAACTACTTTACAGGTAAGCCAGCTGCAAACGGGAAGGTGTTTTTTAATATATACACTACCGTTCAAAAGTTTGGGGTCACTTAGAAATGTCCTTGTTTTCGAAAGAAAAGCAAATTTTTTGTCCATTAAAATAACATCAAATTGATCAGAAATACAGTGTAGACATTGTTAATGTTGTAAATGACTATTGTAGCTGGAAACCGCTGATTTGTAATGGAATATCTACATAGGCGTACAGAGGCCCATTATCAGCAACCATCAGTCCTGTGTTCCAATGGCACGTTGTGTTTGCTAATCCAAGTTTATCATTTTAAAAGGCTAATTGATCATTAGAAAACCCTTTGCAATTATGTTAGCACAGCTGAAAACTGTTGTGCTGATTAAAGAAGCAATAAAACTGGCCTTCTTTAGACTAGTTGAGTATCTGGAGCATCAGCAATTGTGGGTTCGATTACAGGCTCAAAATGGCCAGAAACAAAGAACTTTCTTCTGAAACTCATCAGTCTATTCTTGTTCTGAGAAATGAAGGCTATTCCATGCGAGAAATTGCCAAGAAACTGAAGATCTTGTACAACGCTGTGTACTACTCCCTTCACAGAACAGCGCAAATTGGCTCTAACCAGAATAGAAAGAGGAGTGGGAGGCCCCAGTGCACAACTGAGCAAGAGGACAAATGCATTAGAGTGTCTAGTTTGAGAAACAGACACCTCACAGGTCCTCAACTGGCAGCTTCATTAAATAGTACCCGCAAAACACCAGTCTCAACGTCAACAGTGAAGAGGCGACTCCGGGATGCAGGCCTTCTAGGCAGAGTTGCAAAGAAAAAGCCATATCTCAGACTGGCCAATAAAAAGAAAAGATTAAGATGGGCAAAAGAACACAGACACTGGACAGAGGAAGATTGGAAAAAAGTGTTATGGACAGACGACTCTAAGTTTGAGGTGTTCGGATCACAAAGAAGAACATTCGTGAGACTCAGACCAAATGAAAAGATGCTGGAGGAGTGCTTGACGCCATCTGTCAAGCATGGTGGAGGCAATGTGATGGTCTGGGGGTGCTTTGGTGGTGGTAAAGTGGGAGATTTGTACAGGGTAAAAGGGATCTTGAAGAAGGAAGGCTATCACTCCATTTTGCAACGCCATGCCATACCCTGTGGATGGCACTTGATTGAAGCCAATTTCCTCCTACAACAGGACAATGACCCAAAGCACAGCTCCAAACTATGCAAGAACTATTTAGGGAAGAAGCAGTCAGCTGGTATTCTGTCTATAATGGAGTGGCCAGCACAGTCACGGATCTCAACCCTATTGAGCTGTTGTGGGAGCAGCTTGACCGTATGGTGCGTAAGAAGTGCCCATCAAGCCAATCCAACTTGTGGGAGGTGCTTCAGGAAGCATGGGGTGAAATCTTTTCAGATTACCTCAACAAATTGACAACTAGAATGCCAAAGGTCTGCAAGGCTGTAATTGCTGCAAATGGAGGATTCTTTGACGAAAGCAAAGTTTGAAGGTCACAATTATTATTTCAATTAAAAATCATTATTTCTAACCTTGTCAATGACTATATTTCCTATTCATTTTGCTATATTTCCTATTCAAACTCATTTCATGTATGTTTTCATGGAAAACAAGGAAATTTCTAAGTGACCCCAAACTTTTGAACGGTAGTGTAAATATATTAAGAGAGTTTGAAAGTCAATCATTTGTAAAGGCTATTTTCATACCAACCGGTATAGTTTAAGTATTTATCCCATGTCAGCACATGGAACATGATTCAACTTTTTCTGGCAACCATAAAATGTGACAATTGTCATCATGTTGGTCAGATCCAAGCTTTTTGATTTAACAATTTACACAGGAAAATTGGTTGAAAATGCCTCTACAACTAGTTGCTTGAAAAGTTGCTACAAAGGTTGCATGAAAGTGTCTTTATGTTCCACAGGCTTAGGTTCCATAGAACATATTATATTCTGACAATATGAAGGTGACTCCAGTTAAGAAGACAGCCCATTATACAGCAAATAGCTTTCCAAAAATAAGCCCTTGATGTTCTTCTCAAACAACTACACATTTTCATTATTATTTTCTGTAATGGTAACAAGTTGTGCCTTCTTTCCATACCCTGTTCTGAAAACAGTTATTGGTGACTCAACAAACTTGCCTGTTAGCCCATTGAATTGAATGGAAAGGCATGGGCTGGTGTGATAGAGACAGAATGATTCTTGGTGATAAATCTCCCTCTTGATCTGTGAGGGTGCTGTGTAATTATTTATTATTTATTTAGCAGACGCCTTTATCCAAGGCAACTTACAGAGACTAGGGTGTGTGAACTATGCATCAGCTGCAGAGTCACTTACAATTACATATTACCCGAAAGACGGAGCACAAGGAGGTTAAGTGACTTGCTCAAGGTCACACAATGAGTCAGTGGCTGAGGTGGGATTTGAACCGGGGACCTCCTGGTTACAAGCCCTTTTCTTTAACCACTGGACCACACAGCCTCCTAATGGGAACAGAGTGCTCTGGACTGGATGCCCAGACAATTAATTCCCAAGGTTAGGTGGAAGTCGGCCCTCTAGAAAGGGGGCGGAGCTACGGTACACCAAGTCATCGCCCCGGAAGGGAAACGACATGGCAGTCGCGGATTGAAGGAGTGGTTGCACTAGTTAACCAAGGGGTCATGATTGACAGTACAAAAGGGGGCGTAGCGAAATGTTCTCTTCCTTGTTATGGTTAAGCTGAACAGGAAGGAAAGACGTGGATTATTATCGTGAGTGTTTTGTTTGTTTATTGTCGTGTCTAAAGAATATACTGTTTGTTATTATTAGACGGCTGAACATCATCCGGAGCTGTCGCCAAAGGCCAGCACTTACCCGGACATCACTGCACTTATAACTGTATTTGCACCACAAGCACTTTAGCACGCACTGTGGACTTGTGTTTGTGTTTTGTGTTGTGTGTTGGTGTTTAAGATCGGGACTGTTATTATTTCGGGATCAACCTGCGGATTAAATCAGAGCAACACACACCGCTGTATTGCCTGTTCTCATTGTTATTATTTACTGTCTTTGGGTCATCAGACCAATTGGATTATAAAATAAAATCTCATTGCACCTGGATTATCGTTGTCTGTCTGTTCATTGATCACTGCTGCATTCCTGCACCTGTACATAATTAGCCACTTTGCCACAACCACACATGCCATTCATTTAAAATAGTAAGAGACAAAGCCTGAGACGTTTTAGAGTTGTTTACAATGCCTAATGAAAGAACAAAGCGGTCTAACAGTTTCACATAGCATAGCACTGGTTACTGACCACAAATTGAAATTCCGGTAGGTTTATCAAGGATATATATGACAAATCTTGAGGCATTCTAATCAATTTGCGTACGACTGTATATATATCAGGGGTTTTAATCTTGGCATTTTCTATTGGTCGATTAATCATCCAATCTATTAATCGATTAATCACACCTGTTTGCTGGTGATATTACATTATATCAATCACTTGCTGTGCTGTGTCACACAACATCCACTTAAACATGTACACACAAGTTTGGATGAATGTATTATTTGAAACACAGTATGTGTGAACTGTGTTTTAAAATGATATATATATTTAAAAATGCAATTTAATGAAGACTTGAATATTTCTGCAGTTTATTTTTCATGTTTGCTTTATTTCACTTCTAAATGATGTGTATGTACAGGACCTAGATTGGTTCTTTTGTTTTGTGTTTGTATATTGTGGAAGTAATTCGTTTCAGAGCCCCTTCAGTTTAGCCAGCATTAACGTTTTGATATTTCGGATGAATCTGGATAAAATGACTTTACAGAAGCTGCACTACCGCAGGAGCGATACACTATTATAAAACCCCTGGGAACAGACATTATAAAAGTGGCATTTGAGCAATAAAGAAATAATTGACCTGAGATTCATATTAAATGTCATGGTTCTCTTTAATTGGATTGGTGTCCAATTTGTGTCATTGTAATTACAATACAAACCTTTACATCATAATATAAACCTGATTATTTTACACACTAATCAACACAAAAGCAGTTTGAAAGCGTTTTTTTTTAGTCTTCCAGTATTCCAGCAGATCTTAATTAGGTTGCATGCCTTGAAGATAGACATGAATCCATTGAAGTACAGTACTATAGTCTGGCAGGCCAATGCCCAATAGAAAGGGAGGAAAGAACCTGTGGTCTGATGGACAGATATCGCCCATATGAAGACAGCTGTCAGAAAGCTGAGGCACTGCTATCCACACTGAGCATTGTGGTGGGGGTGGCAATGCAATCTTCTGAGCTCAACAGAACTTTGTTTTTATGATGATCATTTGATCACAATGTTATTCTGTGGTGATAATGAACCATTAGCACATGCTAGTCCTGCTACAGATGATACTCAAATTTAATAGAGTCATTGAGACCCTTCTGGATCTGTGAGCCAAGAACATTGCATTTCCATTGCTTCAGCTTCATCTTATACTAAGACTTCGGGAGAGAACACACAGAATGCTCATCATCACAAGTGAAACCATGTGTATATTCCCACACACTTGTCAGGTGTTCTCTGTTTGTACATTGCACATTGGTTCCTTTAGAGTCATGGTGGAAGTAAAGCCAGTTTGCATTAATAAAAAACGAAGCTGCGCATGTGTGGAATGTGCTTATGAAAATGAAATATGTTATCCACAGTTTCAATCCACCTGTATTCACAACGTGTAGGGTTTATTTACAGACTACAAAGTGTGCCTTTTTGTTAGTGATGCAAACAACATGTTACAAATGGCATTTTTTGGTGAAGACTTTGATAAATCTGCTCCTTAGAGAACATGGAGTATGAGAACAGTACATATGAAAAAAATCCTGGCTGTGATAAGATTGAAAAAAATAGCTAAACTATCAAAAACTTCTATATAATGTTTCCATTGCTGTGCCTGGATGATACTCAATAATAGTTATTCATATCCTGAAAATGATCTGAAATCTCTGTTCTCCACCTGCATACAGCAGCGCTCTCTGAAAGCCTGGGCAAAGTGGTTTGTTGCTGTGTCAGGATTATTATGTATTTTTTCCCAGATGGCACAGGGGAATGCTGTAATCTTCCCTGAGCTCTTATTAAGACTAACATTTCAACCCAGACTTTCTAACTGGTGTGGGGATATTGAATAACTTGATCCTTCAATCGCTCTTTGTGCTGAAGCCGGGCCGCTGGCATAGCAAAGGCACGATTCACTAACTTTAGCACAGGAGCACAATGCTGTGGGCACCTCTGGAAGAATGATCTGAATGTCATAGCGAGCTGGGAACACATGGGAATGAGAACAAAGATGGTCTTTTTAATCCTTTTTCATTATTATTATTATTATTATTATTATTATTATTATTATTATTATTATTATTATTATTATTATTATTATTATTATAAACCATAGCTCAAAAAAGGTCATATCTAGATAACAAGGTTTATGAAAACAGACTTAACAAATAGAACCCCATAGATAAACTGACTTGAAGGACTTTACACTAAATGACAGGGCAAGCACCTGGCCGCCAGGGTCCCAGAGAACTCTTACATGCGCTCAAATTATGGACATCACAATGCATCCAGATCATGCTCCCTTCTAACACTAATGCTGTGATTGAAACAAACAGCTGGACAGCACCAAGGTATCCATTCAGGATAAGTGGTTTTTGATGAAAATATTGTCACACTTTACATTAAACGCCTCTAATTTCTGTGTATTTACATAATATTACTTACACATAATTACAATGTTATTATTTATAGTTACAATGTACTTAATGTGTAAATCTTTTATATCTAAGCGCACAATTGTAACAGAAAAGGGTTAGGTTTAGAGTTAGGGTTAGGGTTAGGTTTAGAGTTAGGGTTAATGTTAGGGTTAGAGTTAAGGTTAGGGTTATATCATGTAAAAAGATTTACACATTAAGGGTCTCATTTATGAAAGGGCACTAAATGTAGCTGTAATTTCACATTAAGTAGTGAGTCTAACGTACACCATAAATCTAAATTTACTGTCCCATTTACTAACAGAGAACGCATTCATTTACATGCACACTATATGGCTAATTTTCATACCATAGCGTGCACACTACATGTATTGTGAGTGATAGTTTAATGCACGATAATGTCCAAGACTTACCTGTGACCACCGAGACATAAAAAGCCCCAGCAGTCCAGGCATATCTTTTAGTTAGTGGCTTATTGTGAAGGTGGAGGTGGCTTACATTGATCAGAAATTAGCAATCAACAAACGCAGCCCTCCGCAGGGGACAGGCAGCGACAACGGAAACTGCAAGCAGAGGAGTTAGAAATTCTAGTGGAGGAAGTTTTTAAATTATAATACCTTGTTTGGACCAGCCTCTCTCAAAACTCTTGCTTCCAGAAAGCAGACAATATGGGCAACCATACAACACAAGATCAATGCCCTGGGTCACAGCCAAAGAGCCATAGACATGTTAAAAACTGAAGCGAAAAACTGAAGAGAAGATTGCTCAGAACCGGTCTGCACAACACTCACAGGAGGAGGACCATCTGGACAGGTGGAAGTGACCCGCCTGGAAAAGAACATCGAGAACATCTTCTCCCCAGAACAAGAAGAAGGTGTTCAGGGCATCATTGACACCATGAGATTTACAGATGATTCTCAACCAGGTAAGTTACAAACGACACAAACCACTGCATTGCTTTTAGAAAGTGTATTTCATATCCAACATACAATACAACAAATTGTTTTTTATATAGCGCCTTTCACAACAGAGTTATCACAAAGCGTTGTCCAATCATGAATCAGCCTATTTGAAAAGGAACATTTTAACCTACTTTTAAAGATCTGAAGACAACAACTTCAGGGAATCTAATTTAAGTGTTTTATTTAACTATTATTTGTATCAATGAAACAAACTATAAAATAAAATCTAAAAAATGATAACATTCATTCATGTTTATTCACGCTAAATATAACCTGTTATTTAAAGGTAATTTTCACTGCTCTATATGAAAACTGTAATGCGAGTAAAAGATGAATTTCGTGAGATAATCAGACTCGTTCTGCGTGTTTGATGTGGAACAGGGACGATTTTTACACATTTTTAAAAATAATTTTGCTAGTTTTTCAAGCACAAAATTTTAAGTTGTAAAGACCAAATCTTCTGTTTCAGATTCACAGCTCATTCATTTTCTGTAGCTCTTCGGATCCTATCCATGCAGCCTCTGTATGCAAGTAATGCCTCCATGATTCCAGATAGATTTCAGCCCAGAATAATAGGTTTAAATAGTGCGCCTAACTAATAATCGCTCACTTCAATGTGTGCACTAGGATTATCATCCTTTACACCAGTGGTGCACAACTCAGGTCATGGAGGCCCGGTGTCTCTCCTGGTTTTTGTTCTAACCATACCCTAAATTACTTAATCGGACCAATTAAGCTTCTAATAAGGTCCAATAAAGTACTTTAGGGTGCATTTGGAATAAAAACCTGCAGGGACACCGAGTTGTGCACCACTGTTTTAGTAAATACAGTGTGAATGAAGCTCATTATTCAGAGCGGGGTGCCTTATTTAAATACATTATCATGCATTACCATACAAATCACATATTTATTCTGATTACCATAGTATGGCACAATAAAATCAGTGTGCGCCATAATATGCCCACTATTTCTCACCACAGTGAATACAATTGCAATAGTAAATACAGAAATCATGAACGTGCACACTTGCAGTTATGGTGCACCACTATGTTTAGTGCCCTTTTGTGAATGAGGCCCTAAGCACATTGTAACTATGCATAAAGACATTGTAATTATGAGTAAGTACACATGTATTTAATAAGTAACTGCTATGGAACTACACAGAAATTAAAGACGATTAGTGTTACAGAAAAACAACAACAAATGCACAGGAGCTTTGTACTTCACGACCTCAGACAACAGCAATAAAAAGGATGTTACATTTCAAATATCTCCAGTCATATTCTGACTGGGACATTTCAATGGTATGATAATATGTGGAGGGTGACACTGACAAAAGTTTAACTGCCTTCGACTGTAATTACATTTTTGAATAAAGTTAAAATATGTTTTTATCATACAGGTAAAATATGTAAATTTAAAAAGTGTGTACCGTGCAACCTCATCAATGTCATGCTGATGGATACAGCTTGAGGCAGTGTATCCTTTAATTGATAAATGTGTTTATGACAGTGATATATTGCTGCTTCAAAATCCCCGCGTCACAAACGCAGAATTGGTTTCAACTAATCTGGTTCAGTGCCTGCTTGTTTTATTCTGCTATTTTCTCAGCTGAAGTATTCAAATTTAAAAAGCAATCTTGAAAACATCTGGCATGTAAATCTTGGAAGTGTTTTTCTTTTGTATTTATCAAACTGCTTGCAGTTAGCATTTTTTGAAAACCAATTTTGTAAATAATTCATGTTTTTGAAGCAGACTTTTAGACATCTTTGGAGTTGGCTGATTTACGGTAAACTAGCTATTGCTATTGCCAAAAAGTATAGATGTTTTTCATTAAAAAACAAAAAGCATGTAACTGTGAATGGTGTAGAGCAGCAAATGTTGGCTGTCTGCTATAATGTTGTTACTATATAAATATTCCTCCTGTTTGGCCCCTATTATAGTTTCCATGATTGCACATGTGATTGATGTTAATCTTATAGGTCTGTAGTTCCCAGGGTTAAGGTAATGTCATGGCCTAGGCATGCATGGCCGCCTCTGGAACTGGCGCACTTGTCTTTATTGATGATGTAACTAATGACGGCAGCAGCAGAATGCATTCTGAAGTTTACAGAAACATTTTGTCTGCTTATGAAGAAGAAAATGCTTCCATAATTTTTGGGCGGCGCTTCACCATGCAGCATGACAATGACCCAAAACATACGGCTGTGACAAGATGACTGGGCGGTGACGTCACGGCAGAAGCAGGAACAATAAACGACAGAGAGAGGTGGAGTTTGGTGGAGCTGAGCGAATGCTTTCGCTCAGCATTTAATGAATAAACAGACAGAAAATAAACAGTTGTAACACAAAACCACAGGACACGGCACTTGCGCCAAAATAAATAGACAAACAAAACGAACTACACAGACAAACACGGTGAGCTTCTACTTTAACTTTACAATTAACAATTACCTCCGTCTCCACACCCGTTCTCCACTCACCGAACACACAACCCCGAGTGAGTGAAAACATGCTGTTTTTATGCAGTTGTACCGAGACTCGATTGCTAGTCAATCATTCAATTGGAATCTCGGTACAACTGCACGTGAATTAATTAAGTGCACTCCCGTGACCACACATTACATTTTAACCAGCACGTGAAGTGATTTGTGCCCTCCTCGTGCCTAAATACAAATCTACATTTTTAAATCACATGTGAAACACAGACCCGTTTATATCCCGTGTACCGATGACTATACACCAACATTTACACACAACACGTAACATATAATACACAGGGGGCACTTTGCCACATATACCCCCTTGTGCAAAGCACACATGGCCTCAATGGCCACCTCCCCTCAGTCCCAAAGTCCCGGAAGAGGGGAAGCAAGTTGTTTCTGAGGGTGGCCATGGTGGAATGTCTGGCACCCCCAATTCTTCGTGGCTGGGAGCTCCCTCTTCCGGGCTTCAGCCACACTATCTCCTGCCGCGAAAGTGCAGCTGGGGAGCTGGTCTCCTGACCTCCCCCTTCTTCATAGCCGGCAGTTCCCCTCCGTGGGGCTCCGGCCACCCAATTTCCGGCAGCGAAACTGCTGCGGGGGAGCTGGTCTCCTGACCTCCCCTTCTTTGTGGCCGCCAGCTCCCCTCCGTGGGGCTCCGCCACCGTGTTTCCTGCCACGGAAATGCGGCTGGGGAGCTGGTCTCCTGACCTCCCCTTTCTTCATGGCCGGCAGCTCCCTTCATGGAGCTCCGGCCACAGTGTAGCGACCCGAGGCAAAGCAGAGGCCCGGCGACCCCAGGCGGCAGGACCCTCGGCGACCCCAGGCGAGCAGGATCCCTGGCGACCCCAGGTGACGGCAGCAGCAGCGGACCCTCGGGAGGCGACGGCACCAGCAGCGACCCTCGGGAGGCGACGGCAGCAGCAGCGGACCCTCGGGAGGCGACGGCAGCAGCAGCGGACCCTCGGGAGGCGACGGCAGCAGCAGCGGACCCTCGGGAGGCGACGGCAGCAGCAGCGGACCCTCGGGAGGCGACGGCAGCAGCAGCGGACCCTCGGGAGGTGAACTCGGGAGGGGAGCCCCTGGCCATAGAGGCGGCAGCGGGAGCTCCACTTCTCCCTCGCACCCTGCACCCTGTGTGGAGCAAAAGGCAGCCCCAGGCGATGCGGAGCGACAGGCAGCCCCAGGCGATGCGGAGCGGCTGGTAACCCCAGGCGATGCGGAGCGGCTGGCAACCCCAGGCGATGAGGAGTGGCTGGCAACCCCAGGCGATGCGGAGCGGCTGGCAACCCCAGGCGATGCGGAGCGGCTGGCAACCCCAGGCGATGCGGAGCGGCTGGCAACCCCAGGCGATGCGAGGCAAGCATCCTTGGGCTGGCGAGGCAGGCATCCTTGGCGGCGAGGCAGGCATCCTTGGGCGAGCGAGGCAGGCATCCTTGGACGGCGAGGCAGGCATCCTTGGGCGAAGCGAGGCAGGCAGTCAGGACAAGCTGGGGTGCGGGTGTTGGCCCTCTTCTCGGCCTCTGCGGCCGGGCGGTTCTTCCCGTGCTTCCCTCAGCAGCCTATGCAAGGGCTGCTGAGGACCGCCAGCATCTAGTCCTGGTCCTTCTGGTGAAGGGAGAGGCAGCTCCTGCTCCTCTCCTCGTGGACGGTGGGGAAGTGATACCAGCAGGCATTCATCCTCTGCTGGTGGGGGAAATGATACCAGCAGGCATTCATCCTCTGCTGGTGGGGAAGTGATACCAGCAGACATTCCTCCTCTGCTGGTGGGGTTGGCGGAGGCAGAGGCAGCTCCTGCTGCTCTGCTCCTGCCGGTGGAGGTGGCGGAGGCAGAGGCAGCTCCTGCTGCTCTGCTCCTGCCGGTGGAGGTGGCGGAGGCAGAGGCAGCTCCTGCTGCTCTGCTCCTGCCAGTGGAGGTGGGAGCGCGTGTAGTCTCCTGGCGGTGGAGGTGGGAGCGCGTGTAGTCTACCCTTGTTTCAGGGGACTGGTGTGGCCCTCCCTCTCTTGTAGGGGACTGGTGCGGCTCTGCCTCGGAAGGGGAGACCAGCAGGCATTTTTCCTCTGCTGGTGGGGGACCCAGCAGGCCTTCACCCTCTGCTGGTGGACAGGGACCCAGCAGGCATTCACCCTCTGCTGGTGGACAGGGACCCAGCAGGCATTCACCCTCTGCTGGTGGACAGGGACCCAGCAGGATTTCACCCTCTGCTGGTGGACAGGGACCCAGCAGGATTTCACCCTCTGCTGGTGGACAGGGACCCAGCAGGCATTCACCCTCTGCTGGTGGACAGGAACCCAGCAGGCATTCACCCTCTGCTGGTGGACAGGGACCCAGCAGGCATTCACCCTCTGCTGGTGGAGGAGGCAGAGGCAGCTCCTGCTGCTCTGCTCCTGGCGGTGGAGGTGGCGGAGGCAGAGACAGCTCCTGCTGCTCTGCTCCTGCCGATGGAGGTGGCGGGCGGGACCAGCAGGAATTCACCCTCTGCTGGTGGAGGTGGGAGCTGCAAGCAGTCCTCCCATGGCAATGGAGGTGGAACCAGCAGGAATTCACCCTCTGCTGGTGGAGACTGGGGCTGTGGACGCTCTACCTTCCCCTTTTTGGGCCGTGGACGCACAGACTCCTCCCTTTTGGGCTGTGGACGCACCGACTCCTCCCTCTTGGGCTGTGGACGCACCGACTCCTCCCATTCAGGCGTAGGACGTTCGGGCTCCTCCCACTCAGGCGTAGGACGTTCGGGTTCCTCCCACTCAGGCGTAGGACGTTCGGGCTCCTCCCACTCAGGCGTAGGATGTTCGGGCTCCTCCCTCTTGGGTGCTGGAGATGGCCGGGTCTGGTCCACTGCCCAGAACCACTCTGCAGCATCCCCCACTCGACCCTGGTCCCACGCCTCTTCAAACTGGGGATCCCCGTAAGGGCAGTCCTCCCTGACGTGCCCAAACTCGAGACAGGCGCCGCACATGGGAGCCCCTTCCTTCCTCCACTGCTCCTGTTCAGCTGCCCAGTCCGGGGGTCCAAACTTAGTTGGCACCTGGGACCACCACCTCTTGTTCAGCTGCTGTGGTTGCTGTTGTTGCCGCTGTTGTTGGGGTGGTGGGAGCAGCAGTCTACCTCCCCCTGCTGGTGGTGGAGACTGAAGCGACCCCTGCTCCTCCCTCTCCTGGACAGGGCAGCGGGCCACGTAGTGCTTACCTCCGCAGATGGGGCATAGCTGGGGGAGCTGTCCGAGGGGGTACCAGGGGCAGTTGGTGCTGGAATGCCCAGGCTTAGCACAGCAGTAACACCCGGGCTGCTGTTCCTCCGGCTGATGTTGGGACTGCTGCCTTCTCATCCTCCTCTTTCTTCCCATCCTTCTTCCTCCTCACTCCTTTTCTCCACACAATGAGAAGAAAAAACCACGAAAAAAAACTGCAGTACCCTACTTCTGCCTGAGTCCAGGAGGCGCTGGTGATCCCTCTTCTGGACACCACGTGTGACAAGATGACTGGGCGGTGACGTCACAGCAGAAGCAGGAACAATAAACGACAGAGAGAGGTGGAGTTTGGTGGAGCTGAGCGAATGCTTTCGCTCAGCATTTAATGAATAAACAGACAGAAAATAAACAGTTGTAACACAAAACCACAGGACACGGCACTTGCGCCAAAATAAATAGACAAGCAAAACGAACTACACAGACAAACACGGTGAGCTTCTACTTTAACTTTACAATTAACAATTACCTCCGTCTCCACACCCGTTCTCCACTCACCAACACACAACCCCGAGTGAGTGAAAACATGCTGTTTTTATGCAGTTGTACCGAGACTCGATTGCTAGTCAATCATTCAATTGGAATCTCGGTACAACTGCACGTGAATTAATTAAGTGCACTCCCGTGACCACACATTACATTTTAACCAGCACGTGAAGTGATTTGTGCCCTCCTCGTGCCTAAATACAAATCTACATTTTTAAATCACATGTGAAACACAGACCCGTTTATATCCCGTGTACCGATGACTATACACCAACATTTACACACAACACGTAACATACAATACACAGGGGGGGCACTTTGCCACAACGGCCAATGCAACCAAGGAGTTCATCGGGAGAAAAAAGTGGAAAATCTTAGACAGGCCAAGTCAATCTCCAGATTTGAATCCAATTGAGCATGCATTTTACATGCTGAAAAAAAAAATTGAAGTCAGAACACCCCAAAAATAGACATGAACACAAAATGGCTGCAGCAAAGGCGTGGCAAAGCATCTCAGATGATTACACAGAGAGTTTGGTGAGCTCAATGGGTCGCAGACTTCATGCAGTTATTGCCTCAAAGGGATATGCAACCAAATACTGACTTTTATACCCTGAAAGTTACGTAAAGTGAATGTGTCCCAATACTTATGGTCACTTGAAATAAGGGGGTTGAACACAAAAGTATGTTTTTGTTCTAACATGATCAAATGTATGCATGGAATTACCCAAAGATAATACATATATTATTGTACTTATTATTCATATTAATCTCATGATCACAAATAGAAATTGCTTGACTGTAAAGCAAAAATAACAGGTTAGACCTCGCTGTCTCAATACTTTCGGAGGGCACTCTATAACATATTGGTTTAATGTGGGTATTTGTTTATTTTAAGTGCTGCTAGCTCCCTTAGTACTTCATTCTCTTTTATAACAAACTCTGGTAATGATGTGTGTGTACATTCTGTTAACTTTGGTACACTGTATAAATCTTCCTTTGTAAATACTTGTACTAAATCTTGATTAAGTACATCTGCAATTTGGTAGTCTTTAGTCACTAAATTCCAACTGCTGCCAGTAGACCACTGACTTCCTCTTCTAGTTTCCTTTTAGCTTAACATAAAAAACCCTTTTGGATAAAGTTTACTATCTATCGCTACTTGCCTCTCTAATTCCTTTTCGCTCTCCTAGTCTGTTTTTTTTTTTAGGTCTCTACAGGTCTCTCTGTATTCTATTTGTGAGGCTGCTCCCTTTGATTTAATAGAAAGATATTATTTTCTTTTGTTTTTAATACCCAGCTTAATAGATCGATTTACCCATCGTGGTTTCTTTTTCTTAAGTTTGCCTTTTCTCATTTTTGGGATAAATGTATCCTGCATTTCCAACATTAAATCCCTAAATGTAATCCAATTGTATTCAGCTTCATTATCTATTAGTATTCCATCCCAGTCTGTGTTTAGAAGCCCCTGTTGCATTTCTTTGTAATCTGCTCTCCTGGAATTGTAAACCATTGTCTTTGATTTATATACTGCCCTTGATTTATTTGCCACAAACTCTATCATATTCTGGTCACTTATTCCTAGTGGTTCTATTACCTGTAAGTTGTGTATCCTTGCTTAACTGTTTGTTAATACCAAATCTAGAAATGAATTGTACATAGTCAGGCATTCGCAATTTGTGATAACAAGCAATCTTACACTAACTCTATCATTCCCATGTCTGAACTGTTGTCTGAGGTCATGTGGTCCCAGTTTATGTTTGGGAAATTAGGGTGTCCCCTTCCTTACTTATTTTTGTGATGATTCTATATAGTTTCAATATAGTTTTCATTTAATGACTCATCAGAACTTGGGGGCCTATAACAGACTGCCACTATTAAACCTTTAGATTTGTTTTCATTTGATTTCATCTATATTGATTCATTGTTGTTCCCATTATTTTCCAGTATTTCCCATTCTAAGTTGTTTTAATGTATATGGCGACCCCTCCCCCTCTTTTTTTCGTGTCTATCTTTCCTATCTAACCTACAGGTAGTGGACAAAAAAATGGAAACACCAATGTAAAGTCACTTAACAGGGCATTGCGCCGCTATTGTATCCCGCTCAGTGAAGTTCTCGGCGGACTGTTTTTGATGAAACTGCTCACGCCCCAGGTTGAAATTTGCAGTCAATTGATCTGCAGTTGCTCACCTGTTTTGCCTTGCACTTCGAATTAATGCACGGATATCCCACCCGATGGCAACTCCCACCTCATCCAACCCACCCCACCCACCCCAAGAAGGACCCTAGAAGCAGAATTCGGTCAATAACAGGTGAAGGTCTGTCCAGCAAGGTCTTGATAAAGTCTGAAGCCGACTCCCAGGCCTGCACAGTCCCCTCCCCGGCCCCATGGATCAGAGAGGTGGGAAGCTCTAAATGTCCAGGAAAGAGAGAATCCATTGACGCCAGGGAAGGGAGTGGGGGGGCTGTCAACGAAGGGCTATCATTTTTTTAGCTGCAGTGATGCCGGCTAACCAGATCCATTTTTGATTAACAGAAAGATCAAGTGAAGAGTCATCATCTAATAATAATATTTTAGGTGAACAAGGAATCTCACTATTAAGAATAACAGATAGGGTTGTAGAGACCTGCTTCCAGAACACAAGCACATCAGGACATTCCCAGACCATATGTAAAAATGTACCTACGGTACCCTGGGGACAGAGCATGCAAAGGGGAGTAGGGGCCAGTTTCATATGACGTCTTTTGCGAGGGGTTAAGTATGTTCTATGAAGAAAGTTGAAGTGATAAGCTGATGATTAGGATTCTTAGAAGCTGTCCTGAAATTATTCCATGCTGTGACCCAAGATATTTCTTTATCTATAAAGGGTAAGTCCCTTTTCCAAACAGTATTAATCACCAAAGGTTTGTATGATGCCTGGAGAAGGAGGGTATAAATTGTGGTCACCAAGCCCTTTGATTTTCCCCCCTTAACTCGAATATTGTGTAATATGTGAGAAGGCAGCTCGGTACCCCAGGGCACCCCATAGGCACACATTGCAGAACATAGACGTAAATAAAAAAATAGGAAGATTTTGGTACATCGAATTGTAGCTGTAAATCTTGGAACACACAAAGGTACTTATCCCTACAAATGTCTGACAGAGTGTGTATTCCCCTGTCCCTCCATTGTGGAAAAGAAAAGGGGCGATCGCCTGATAAAAGTTTATAATTATGAAAAATAGGAGTATGTGAGTGCCATTTGAACTGAATTTTGGTGTACTTTTCAGCTGTGCACCACACAGAAATGAGATGGGAGATTATAGGGTTATCTACAATGTTTGAGAGGAACAGCTGAGTAAACCAAATCTTGAAGTCTGTGCAGAAATGCCAATTTTTCCTCGATTGGTCGCCAGGAAACATGAACATTGGAGTTCAGACAAGATGCAATTGAACGAAGTACGAATGACCAAAAATAATACTTCAAATTAGGCAATGACAGCCCTCCTGTGCATTTTTCACGTTGAAGAGTAGAAAGTTTAATGCTGGAACGCTTCCCATTCCATATGAATTTAGCAATCATACTTGCAATTTGTCTCAATAATTAGTAGTTGGGGAGGTGGGTCCATCTAGTTAAGTCAGCCTGGAAGCCCTTGCTTTCAATATACTTGGTGTCCCTCATTTACCCAGGTGTTTCCATTTTTTTGTCCACTACCTGTATATCCTTCCATGTTAAACTCGTCTCCATCGTTTGGAGTTAACCAGGATTCTGTTATCCCTATGATGTCATAATTATCCACATTGACTGTGGCTTCTAATTCTAGAAATATATTTCTAATGCTTCTTGCATTTAAATAAAGTAATTTAAGTTTTTGAACATCTGTGACAATGTAGTTGCACTTGTATGTTTTATTCTTCTTCCCTCTACATGGTTTCCAGTCCTGTTTTTGATTATTGTTTGCTGTGTAGTTTGTAGTGTAGCTCCCCCTGGCTCTAGCCCCCCTGCCTCCCCGTTTCCTAGTTTAAACTCTGCCTGATTACTCTGTTAACTGTCTCCCCCAGTGCACTGGATCCTCTCCTGTTCAAGTGCAGCCCGTCCCACCTGTACAGGCCACGCCCCATCAAGAAGGTTCCCCAGGGCCCCATAAACCTGTGCCCCTCTTGTCTACACCAGATTTTTAGCCACGTATTAAAAGTTCTAATCATCGCTTGTCGTCTTGGCCCTGCACGTGGCACTGGCAATATTTCTGAGAAAACGACCGTAGAGGCTCTGCTTTTAATCGTTTGCCCGAGCTCTATGGATTTATTTTGCAGAGCCTCCTGACTCTGTTTACCTATGTTGTTTGTTCCTACGTGAACAACGACAACTGGATCCTCCCGGCCCAGGCCAAAAGCCTGCCCACCTGTGTGGTGATATAATGCGCCCTGCTGCACACCTGACTATCTATGTTCCTAATGATTGAATTGCTGCCCTTCTTGAATTTCCCCTGGGGGGCTGCGGCACCGTGGTGCCCTGGCTCCTCACTACACCCTCCACTGTGCTTGCTGTGTCCGTAAGGCTGTCTCTCTGAAAGGAGCAAACCTGTTCAAAACGCTCAGCTCTGCACTGGCTGTTTTGGCAGAGGGCACTCTCCTTTTCCCTCTAGTCTGTCCCACTGTAACCCAGTCCCTACCTGGTACTGGCTGTTCACTCCCCCCTCCTCTATTTGAGTGCACACCTCTCTAAAAGACTGCTCTATAAAATCTTCCACTTCTGCCATGCTGTGCAGTCCCCCAGCCTCAACGTCAGAGACCAGCTGGCATCGTTCACAGGTGTATTCCTCCTGTATGGGGTTACCCAGAGAATTCCACATTCTGCAAACCTGGCACTGCATTTGACCTTTATATACATTTTAGTTTGTTTCCAAGGGAGAGTTTTACTGTTGCAATGTATCTTACTTTACCAGTTAAAATGGGACAGTAGTTTAATAGTACCCTATAATATTAACTTATAAATTGGTGTAATACATTGTGTTAGGGCTACTGTTGGGACTGTTGTTTTGTGTTGTTCACATTCACTCGGTAGATAAAGGCTTTTATTTAATGTGAAGTGTGGTAATTACAGTGGATGCAAGAGACTGACTTTGCACATGAGACAGTCATTATGTTATTCAATAAGTATGCTTAGTATTTCAATGAAAATAGACTTAGCTTTTAGCTTTTGGTTCCTCCTCCTCACGTTCCATTCAAGAACAAGGGTATGGAATTAAATGTGATATCTAGTGTCATTTACAGGGTTTCTTTTAGGGGTAAATTCAATGAGCTTGTGATGCAGGTCTAGCTACCCGGGAGGGGGTAGGGACAGGTTTGGAACATGACGTTTACGGTCACCCCAGAGATCTCACAGTTATGAACCAGTAAGTGCCAAGTGCAGAGTGTTTGGAGGAAATTAACTGATTTATATAAAAAAAAATAATAATCTTTAGCTAATATAATAAAGTAGAATCTTAGGAGTGGAATTAAAATCCTGCACCATCCTTCCACAATGGGTTGTTGACTTGTATTAACTGGTGAGAAAAATAAAATAATAATCACAAAACAGTTTCCTACAGGCAATTAGGCATCCCACGAGAACTGGATTTTGAAATGTAATATCAAACACACGACATGGGATCTCCAAGTTATATTAAAAATCTAGCTTTATTACATTTTCAATTTAATAGTCTTTGATGCTCAATGCAACATCAGCTTAAAATAGGGAGGACTGAATGTATAAAATACGCTAAGACATGCATCATGGGAGTGTACATTGTCCCCATGAGGCAGTAAATTCTTATGATTTACCAGTTTGTAAAACGCAAGCATAAAATCATATGCAATGTTAACTGGTGCATTCAGGCAGTACTGTGTGTTGTAGTGCACACAGGTTGCTGAAAGCTTGGAAAGTGTGGTTTTGGTTTCCACTATTCATGACTAAAAACTATGCCGAATACAGCAGCTGCAGTCATTGTCTGCTGTATCTTAAAATAATTAATTTAATATTGATTTGAAAATAATAAAAAGATCTCAAAAAGCACATTTTACATCTGCCTATTTTTTTTTTATTGATTGTGCGTTTACAATTCTTTATTACTTTGCTTTCCTCTGCTTCACAACGATTTGCTATTCTTTTAACTGGTACAGGATGCAGAAGTCAACTATCCTGGTCCAGAGAGCAGAGACAGCTCTGCTAATGAAAGTCTGAAGTCCTACTCAGAAGGCATTGGCTGAGAATAAAGAATTTCATTTTGCTTTCACTGCTGAAAAAGACTGAGATCCTGAATTGATCTGGAGCCTTGGGGGAACCCCACCAGCGACTGTCTGTTAGATTTTGAGTGACAAAACCATTTTTATAACATTGCTGGCATGTGCACTGATGAATCAACACTGTCAAATGCTGACCTATATTATCACTGTTAAACAAAGAAAACAAATGATATCTCTCTGCTTTTAGTCCATATATAAAACACCCGTTCATGATGTTCCCTGTTGTGCACTCCTCATGGAACATATACACTAATCAATTTTAGACATTTCACTTACTCTTCAGTTGGATTCAGAGTACTACTGAGGCTGGCAAGAAAACTGCCCAAAACCTTCTGCCACCCTCATGCCTTACCTGCTGTTACATATGCAGAATACTGTCAAATAAATGATAATCTGGCTGTTAAAAAAAAAAAAGTGATAGCTGAGTTTGGCTGTTGCTATTGCTAAAATACCACAGCAGTTATGGAAAGAAATGAGCTGTGGTATGGAAACGTCTTGGGATTGAAGCTTATTTCTTTTTAAATAGCTGCTTTCCCTTGCCGTTCAGCCAGACCCATCTCTCTAACCTGAGGTGATAAGCCCCACTGACTCATTTAAGCTTGGCTCCCATTGCACTCTGCCAGTGAGTTTAATAACAGAATCGCAATCTCGTTTCACCTCTGGCCTTTAAGAACCTATTGAAAACAGTAATTTTGTAGCAGCAGTATCTGGACAGGAGAAGCTGCACACTGGTAGAGAAAAATGTGCCAAACCCATTCCTGAGTACAGGCTTTATTTCAGTTTCAATGGTTTCTTGGGTCTTGTCCAGTTTCCCTGTGCTGTATATACTGTCACTTATGGCATATTTTACAAACATAACTAGGAGATACTGCAGATGTAGGATATTTAGTTCATGACACATTTAAAGATTCATAAACCTGAAGTGCTATGTATTTTTAAAAGCCTATTCATCAGACCCTGCAGTGTAATACACATTAGATTGCTGTTGCTAGAATAATCATAAATATTGTAAGACATGATTATTTTAGTTTCCCTTTATGTGGAGATTTAAATGCTCGCATAAATCTAATGCTTTGTTGGGCAAGAGCAGACTGTTAATTAATGAAGTATGTTGCTTTGTAGGGCGTTCATAGCAAATCACAAAATGTATGAGGCAGTTCTGTCATGGTTTCAAAGCTGCTTTAATATGTTTGAATATAACCTGCCAGTACAAGCACAAACCTGTGTAAATCTGCCAAATAGTTTTTAACTGAATGTGTGCAAACAGCACAGCTACATTCTAACAACTCCTAAGTCTTGCTGCAGTTTTTTACTCTGATGCATTATGCGCATCAACAATTTACTCAAAGCCTCCACTACTGGTGTTTTCTACTATTATAACAACCTTGACTTGCATAAAGAAGGAAACACATTGTGTGAAATAGCTCGCATTACTTGATTTTCAAGGTGTGGTATCTGAAGCATAATCAACAAGTACAGAGAAACATCATCTGTAATTGATAAACCCAGGACTGGAAGAATGATACTTGAAGATAATATCCTTAAGGAATAGAAAGAAGACAAACGCTGAATTGACAACAGAACTGGCACAAGGCACAGGTGTCGTTGTCCATCCATCAACAGTTCAAAGCATCCTTCGACCATTGTTCTGGAGTACAATTTCTGTTCTTGTGTATATTTTAGATTTTTTGTCGTGTTCCACTTTCGTAGCAGAGGTATTCTTACTGCAACACATCCTTTAAGTCCTGATTTCAGGAGTGACCTTCATACTGTTGTAAGGAGGCTGTGAGGTCCAGTGGTTAAAGAAAAGGGATGGTAACCAGGAGGTCCCTGGTTCAAGTCCCACCTCAGCCACTGACTCATTGTGTGACCCTGAGCAAGTCACTTAACCTCCTTGTGCTCCGTCTGTCGGGTGAGATGTATTTGTAAGTGACTCTGCAGCTGATGCATAGTTCACACACCCTAGTCTCTGTAAGTCACCTTGGATAAAGGTGTCTGCTAAATAAATAAATAATAAATGTTGATTTGATGGTCGACACTGTTGTCAGTTCTGTTGTCAATTCAGTGCTTGTCTTCTTTCTATTCCTTAAGGATATTATCTTCAAATATTGCTCATCCTTGTTAAACAGGCTTTTAGGTCTTCCAGTCCTGGGTTTATCAATTACAGATGATGTTTCTCTGTACTTGTTGATTATGCTTCAGATACCACACCTTGAAAATCAAGTGATGCGAGCTATTTCACACAATGTTTTTTCTTCTTTATGCAAATCAAGGTTGTTATAATAGTAGAAAACACTAGTGGAGGATTTGAGTAAATTGTTGATGCTCATAATGCATCAGAGTAGAAAAATGCAACATGTCTAAGACTTTTGCACAGCAGTGTATATACAGTCAACTCTCATTGATACAAAGTTCAAGGGACCGGCAAAAAAAGGGTCTTATCAGTAGTTCTTATTATCAGGAGTCTAAGCCAGCATACTGTCAGTTTGTATTGACGTTACAGTAAGACTGAAATCAAATTTCATTTTCAGAACAATGAAAAGTATTCTACATTTAAAAGTACGGTGCATTTTATTGAAAGTACTGTATACTTTTATAAAGTATACATCTGCATGTCCCGTTCTGATTATAAGCATTTTTAAACCACAAGAGCAAGGTGTCCTCAACATCAAGGGTAGTGAGCAAATCAGAAACATTGACGACTTGCATCCAGGTTGCTGTTCATAGGCCTGCATTACTGTATCCTGGTTTTTCAGAATGGTTGAGAGAGTGTTTGTGGGAATGTTGAAATCTACAGCAACATCTTTCTTTTTCTTGTACGGTGGTGTCTTAGCCAAGTTTTTTGTGCTGGTCACTCATTACTAAGAAATAAATACAGACACCCAAATAAAAGATATACATTTTTTTTTTTTATTGCCAGTAACATGTCAATTATCGGATACAGGTACCGAGTACCTTCCTTTCAAATAAAAAAAAAAAAAATCTGTGATTGTTTTAAAGAAAAAAAGCTAAACCACAGCCCCAAGGGCTCTTCAGTACAGCAACCAGCCACCAGAGTATTGTGAAGGCCAAAGAAAATGTGTCATAACCAATAACTTCCTGTGTCACAATTGTTGAGGTTTGACCAAAAAAACAAACAAAAACAAACAGTTGTATAGAAAGTAGAACACGTGAACATGATTTTGAAACTGTGGCAAAAGAAAAAACAAAAAACCTTTCAAATACAGTAATTAGCAAAAGCAGTGGATGTGAAATGTTGGTGTAGACTGGCATGCTCCAATTAGATCTTTGCTCATTCAGGCTGCTTTTCAAAGCTGTTTCCTTCTGTAACTCTGTATCTTTGTTTAAGTTGTGACTTGTCTATAACATGATTTTATTAGAGCATTGCACAACACTGCCCCCCCCTATAATATAGGAGTAATACAAAATGCGCAGATAAAATTCAGCTTATCCTGTTGTACAAGTTCATCAAATTGACCTGGTTTTGTTACCCCCTCTTTGGTTTGGTGTAATGTGGCCCTCTTTTTTTTTTTTTGCTACTTTGCGTTGATATCTTTATGTCTCACTGCTCTATATGTAAAACTGACTGCTTGTTAATGTATTGATCTGGAAGAAATCAGTGAATATTATGTATATCATTACTAATATCAGTGGGAACGAGGACTAAAAATAATAAAAACATTTTAATCAGGGATCCTGACAGCATCCACTATAGCCAAATGGCAGTCAAATAAATACTGTTTGGGCGGCTGCAGATATTTGCTGTATAAATATTTCTGAGACACTGTACAAGTTACGGTCACACCATCACATGTATATTGCAGTAGCCAGCTTTTGATAAGCAGTAACCCTGCACTCCAGCACTGCGGATCCTCCATCCTCACACAGGCTCCACTGTCTGCTCTTCCTCTGCCTGCACTGCCTCCTGAACATAAACGATGAACTCGGAGGCATCTTCGCCCTGCGTGTACACGGTGACGGTCTCGATGCCCTCCATGTCGTCCGAGGAGACCACCAGGTGATGCTCTTCACTCAGCCCCACCGAGGCCTGCTGCAGGGCTTCCTGAATCATCACGGCATGGTTCCCCTGCTGCTCCTGCACACAAACACATTGCGATGATCTTTATCTTTCATTCTTATTCACTTCTTATTCTCTTTTGATTTTTTTAATTGTTATTATTTATTGGTATTATAATTATTTATTGTTACTTTGTGATTTTTTACGACTTCTTGATACTGCATACTATTGCTCTGTTTTAACCGACATGTAAAGCGCTTTGAGATACTGTGGTATGAAAGGCGCTATATAAATAAAATAAATTGGAATTAAATGAAATTAAATTGAAATCAAATTATGAAAGTAGCAGACCAGACAACAAAAAAATCCTCCTGGTCCAGTGAATTCGAACTCTTTAAAGTAATCAGAAAGCAACCGGCAAGAATGCTGGAGGCTGACAATAGTCTCACCCGCTCCACGACTGTGACTGTGCCAGGGGCCATGGCAACCACTGATGCCACTGCAGCACCATGGCTCTCTGTTCCCAGCTCAATTATCTGCTGAAGGATGTTCACCGCAGTGGGGTCCAACCGATCTCCTGTGGTACATGAATGGAACACATAAACACAAAGATATATTGAAAACTAGAAATGTGAACAGAAACAAACACATCCCGATGCATTGTAATCCAAGGGGGAACATCAAATCAACCAGGTAGGGATATCATTCCTTTTATTTCATTAATTTAACCCACAGAAGGCATTCATGGGCATCTTGTGATTATATTGATTAAAACCCAAAGTCAAAGAGCAGACTGCTGGTTGTGTCCTTGCTCATTTTTGTTCTATAAACCACAGTACTTTATTCTCTATTAATCTGCATTATTCCATATTCACCATTTTCTGTGTTATATCGTAGGTCCTGGAGAGCAGCTACAGCAGCCTCTGTGCCTTGCAGATCTTCGGTCTCAGTTATATGCAGATACTGTGTCGATGATTCCTCGACTGAACTCTCTACAACATGCTGGAAATGAATGTACAGGCGTTGCATGTGTTAGCACAGTCCACCACCCCCATATAACCCTAACCCTAACCCTAACCTTGGAGATCATCAGTCTCATTTATATGCAGATACTGTGTCGATGATTCCTCGACTGAACTCTCCACAACATGCTGGAAATGAATGTACAGGCGTTGCATGTGTTAGCACAGTCCACCACCCCCATATCATTCATTCAACAGTCTTCTTAATACAATGAAAAATACATTCAGCTGCTTTTAAATTACCGCTATATATTTATGTCAAATTCTCATAAAAGGGCAAGTACACAGTAGCTAAATAGCACTAATAATAATAAAATAATAAAAGAAAACAAACAAACAAACAAACAAACAATACACTTGCTCAGTGGTTACTGTTACACCCACTTAAAGGATAACACTGTAAAAGACCCCAGTTTGTTCTTGGTAGTGACCGGTCACTTCACTGTAAAAGACCCCAGTTTGTTCTTGGTAGTGACCGGCCACTTTACTGTAAAAGACCCGTTTGTTCTTGGTAGTGACCGGTCACTTCACTGTAAAAGACCCCAGTTTGTTCTTGGTAGTGACCGGTCACTTCACTGTAAAAGACCCCGTTTGTTCTTGGTAGTGACCGGTCACTTCACTGTAAAAGACCCCAGTTTGTTCTTGGTAGTGACAGGTCACTTCACTGTAAAAGACCCCAGTTTGTTCTTGGTAGTGACCGGTCACTTCACTGTGAAAGACCCCAGTTTGTTCTTGGTAGTGACCGGTCACTTCACTGTAAAGACCCAGTTTGTTCTTGGTAGTGACCGGTCACTTCACTGTAAAAGACCCCAGTTTGTTCTTGGTAGTGACCGGTCACTTCACTGTGAAAGACCCCAGTTTGTTCTTGGTAGTGACCGGCCACTTTACTGTAAAAGACCCGTTTGTTCTTGGTAGTGACCGGTCACTTCACTGTAAAAGACCCCAGTTTGTTCTTGGTAGTGACCGGTCACTTCACTGTAAAAGACCCCAGTTTGTTCTTGGTAGTGACCGGTGACAGAGTGATTTCTGTAATCCCCACCTCTGACCTACAAGTCATGGCTGAATGAGCAGGCCTCTGCTGAGGGCACAGGCTAAGCTGCCTTACCTCCCATCTGGCATCTCCTTCGATCTCCACCAGCTTCAGTACAAGTCATGACTGAATGAGCAGGCCTCTGCTGAGGGCACAGGCTAAGCTGCCTTACCTCCCATCTGGCATCTCCTTTGATCACCAGCTTCAGTACAAGTCATGACTGAATGAGCAGGCCTCTGCTGAGGGCACAGGCTAAGCTGCCTTACCTCCCATCTGGCATCTCCTTCGATCTCCACCAGCTTCAGTACAAGTCATGACTGAATGAGTAGGCCTCTGCTGAGGGCACAGGCTAAGCTGCCTTACCTCCCATCTGGCATCTCCTTTGATCACCAGCTTCAGTACAAGTCATGACTGAATGAGCAGGCATCTGCTGAGGGCACAGGCTAAGCTGCCTTACCTCCCATCTGGCATCTCCTTCGATCACCAGCTTCAGTTCAAGTCATGACTGAATGAGCAGGCCTCTGCTGAGGGCACAGGCTAAGCTGCCTTACCTCCCATCTGGCATCTCCTTCGATCTCCACCAGCTTCAGTACAAGTCATGACTGAATGAGTAGGCCTCTGCTGAGGGCACAGGCTAAGCTGCCTTACCTCCCATCTGGCATCTCCTTTGATCACCAGCTTCAGTACAAGTCATGACTGAATGAGCAGGCATCTGCTGAGGGCACAGGCTAAGCTGCCTTACCTCCCATCTGGCATCTCCTTCGATCACCAGCTTCAGTACAAGTCATGACTGAATGAGCAGGCCTCTGCTGAGGGCACAGGCTAAGCTGCCTTACCTCCCATCTGGCATCTCCTTCGATCTCCACCAGCTTCAGTACAAGTCATGACTGAATGAGTAGGCCTCTGCTGAGGGCACAGGCTAAGCTGCCTTACCTCCCATCTGGCATCTCCTTCGATCTCCACCAGCTTCAGTACAAGTCATGACTGAATGAGTAGGCCTCTGCTGAGGGCACAGGCTAAGCTGCCTTACCTCCCATTTGGCATCTCCTTCGATCTCCACCAGCTTCAGGCCGTGCTTGTTTTTAAGGTGCCGGTTCATTTCCCATTTTGTACCATAAACAAAATTACAGACAGGACACTTCACTCCACCTGAAACCAAACACATCCATATTCAGTATATCATTGTTTAAAATAATCAAAAACATAATATGTGGATCTCCAGTAAAATAAAACAAAGAAGGTACTTCATCCATTCCAGTGTCATTCTCAGTCATTTCATTAAAAGACAAAACACACACACACTTTAATTCAAAACGTCATTGGAACATGCAATGGCAATTCATTATCAATATTGGATATTATAAATCACTTCCAGTGTGTGGATGTCACCACCAGCATAGCTCATACGGCTTAGTTATTTTATCAGTAGCTCACATAATACATCAACAGTCGCTTGCACAGTTTGCATTCAACTTTTTTTTTGGTCGCCTGGGCATTTAACATAAAAATCTCAAACAGCAGAGGGGTTGAGAGACATTTCTTTCAATACAGCTTACGCTATACAATGCTTTGCTGTCGAGATGGAGAATGAAGAAATTAAACCTCTGGGTAACACAAGCTGGAGGGGGGAGGGGTGGACGCTGCTCAGTTTTCAAAATTCAAATTATTAGTGTTTGTATATATTTTGTATGTTTCAAGCATATTCTACCATCACACTTCTCTTACACTGTCTGGTGGACCAGGTATTCAGTACATATTTTACTGAAGCACTACAACCGCTATAGATACCGGAAATCATGCATTTGAAAAAAAGCAATATGTCATGCAGCGAAAACACAGTATCTGTAAATTGTTTGGTTGTTCAAGTGTAGTTATGTAGGTCAGCGAGCAAGCATGTAAATGAACACAGATATGGTTCATGTTTCTGTAACTCCTGGTTGTGATCTTCACATACATACAGCGCTTGCTAATTTATTTTTAAACAAAAATGTGGGCTTGCATCTTCAAAAAATATTAATACTTACTTTATTTCTTGAAACTTTCTTTTTCACACAATGCAATGTACCCAAGTAGTTACTACTCAAGTACTTACTTTCTCCAAAAATAAACATTGCTAACAAAATACTTCAGACTGCTGCTGAACAACTTTTTATTTCCTGCAAATAAATCTTTTTTTTTTTTTCTTTTTTTAAATCTTTCTCATCCCTCGGCCCCATTTCTTGGAGACTGTGGAGGTGGCCTGTGTGCTGTGACCTTTGAACTCTCTGGTTTGCGTATTTCTTTTTAAAGGGGCAGTGCTTTGTAGGCTACTCAGAAATAACCAATTTAAATGTCGTTTTCTTATTGAAGAAAAAATACATACTGTTTAATTTTGAACACAGTTGTCATGTGTGACCCTAAAAACCCTTCCTCCCTTGTACAAGGTGCAAGCACCTTTTTGAATGAAAGGTGTATGTGGCAGAGATGCATGGCTCTTTGACAGAACCAGCTTAATTTGTTTGAAGCTGTTTGAACGTAAAGATGGGAGCCCAGCTAACAAGGGTTAAGTTTTTTCTAGGTATCAGGCTTTTAAAAACTGTCACCCACACCTGTGGTGACTTTGACAGACTCACTGAGAGCAGAAACTAACCCAAGACTGTCACCGCTACTGGAAACAGGCTGATCTTTGGGATACAAATGGAATGTTTGTGAAACTGCAACAATGTTAAAATATTGTAATAACTACACTGTGTTTTAAAGAACATAAAGCCAGCAGAAATACTATTGCAGCAAATTATGAACAGGATAACAGGATTCGAACTAAGAAACAGAGCACACAATTACCTAAATGTTAGAAATAAGTTTGTCTGTGTTAACCTTGAGAAGAAGAGGCAAAAACTTCCGGGAAACTGACCAGACTTAAGACATGGGTTCTTCTAATCTGAGAACTACCGGTGCCAAGGCCTGTAACCTTGGGAGGAAAGGCAGAAAAGAGGACCTTATTTAATTAACTTGGAAATGTGTTCGCAGTTGAAACTTTAGTTGGGGAACATCTTTTTAAATTAAACACAGAAGCTTTTATAAGCATTCCAATTTAACAGAAACAGAATAAAACTCTCTGGAGAGAAAATATGTTTGGGTACACTGAAATAGAATATTTGAATTAACAAGCGTTTTACTTGTTACAGGAAGACTGTAATGGCAGAAAATGAACATCTCATTTAATTAACTGGAAAATGTGTTCACAGTCAAGTTCTTATTAGAAAACACAGTAACTTTAATTAAAAAGTAGTTTGTAAGCCAAAAACACAGAAGCCTCTTAAGTATTACAATTTAGCAAAAGAAAAACAACCTCTGGGGAATATGTTTGGGTAAAAACTGAAATAGGACTATCACAGGGGATGTGTTACATGTGTGGGTAGTCACTGGAAAATACTGACACAGACACAGAGCATTGGTGTTGATACGCCGCTCAGGCTCGCAGATTCCATTTCAACACAATACTGACACTAGGGTACCAACAATGGTAACCCTAGTGTGACAGGAAGCAGCGACCCGGCTCCCTGTCATATATCCTCCCCCTCAAAACGGCACCACCTGTCCATTCGACAACTGTGGCTGGTTGCTGTTCGGTTTGGGGGGTCAGCGGGTGGGTAGCTGTCGTCGTCTCCTGCGCTACCTCCAAAGGGACCGAGACATGGCGACAGGAGACCCGACTTGGGTGGACAGGGTGACTGGAGCGCAGGCTCGTGACCTGGTGGCTGCAGCTGCCGGCAGAGGTGACAGCCTCTGCGACAGTGCAGCAACGTCTGGTTCACCAGGGGGAACAAAACAGGAGTCTGGGAGAACAACCATGCCTGCTGATGCTGCGACCTGGGACTCAGGCCCAGTAATGGGAGATCAAGACACCAAGGTTGGGTGTCTGGGAGCACGGGTCAAGGGCTTTCACCCACAGGCACCGGACAGTTTGCCCAGGGGTGGTGGTTGGGGCTGTGGTGAAGGCAGTCGCCTCCTCACAGGCAATCAGGACAGGAGGTCCTCCTTTAGCCCTAAGGACGGCAGTTCCTCCTTTATTGAACAGTATCTGCTCCTCTCTCGGACGTCAGCTCCTTCTCGTGGATGGTACCTACTCCATCGGCTCTCGGGATGGGAGCCACTCCTCTGCCTTCCTCGGACACTTCCTCTCCACACGCCTCATCCACGTCTCCAGTTGTTCCCTCAGCAACGCCTCCAGTGACTGCTGATCGTCAGCTGGTTCTGCCTGTGCATCCTGGCAGCCAACTGCTCTGTGCCTATCCTGCCTTGACTCAGCAGGAGCAGTGACGCCCACCGCTGCCACCATGTGTAACAGGGGATGTGTTACGTGTGTAGGTAGTCACTGGAAAATACTGACACAGAGCATTGGTGTTGATACACAGCTCAGGCGCGCAGATTTAATTTCACAGTACTGCCACTAGGGTACCAACAATGGTAAACCTAGTGTCACATTTAATAAAGAAATCAAAACAAAACAAAGCTAAAAATAAAAGTTTGCCACACAAAATGACGAGTGCTAGTCCAACTAAAAGGAACGTCCCGCTCCAGGACTCCTGCAGAGCAGACGTTCCCCTCTCGTATGTCAAACACTCACTCAGCGCCCGTCTGTGTGTCAATGGCATTGCAATCGCCCTGAGCTCTAGCATAGCAGCTTTTTGAGCTCTGCACAGCATCCCCAGGCACGCCCCCCAGCCAATCCAGACCTCCCGATCATCTCAGCTCAGGGCGAGCCTCCCGCTCAGCTGGTTGCTTAGCTGATTTCTCACAGGCACACAGGAACCAGCGACCCGGCTCCCTGTCACAAGGACATACAAACTAAAACAAGTATTTGCCCTTATTTAAGTTTTACTGCAATAGAAAGCAGAATTATTTATTAGAGGAAAACTGTTAAGTTTAAAAGTGAGAGAATCAGTACAAAATGTGGCCTAATTTAATAACCTCGGAAGCTATAAGTCTGTATTAAGTACACAGTAGATACACTGAAAAAGACCTCCCGGCTTTTGCCTGCATGAGCGAGGCAGTACTAGACCTTTGGAGGGAAGGGAATTTTGGCATCCAAAGTGGGATTTCCTGGTTAGACTGGGGTCCTTTAACCTAATCTTTCAGATTAACTAACAGAAGGTACTTTTTGAGATTTAACAATAAATTATTTTTGATAATGATACTTATTGCTTTTATTGACCATTTTTAGTTTGTATTTATTATTATTATTATTATTATTATTATTATTATTATTATTATTGTGCTGTAAGCGTAGCCTACACTCCTGTGTTCCGATATCTACAGGGCTGTCTTTTAGTGGATTTAACTATTATTATTATTATTAACAATGATAGATCTAATTCCATTTTTAAATAGAAATTTGTACTTCTGCGTGTTCATTTTCCAATGTTTTGCATAGCGTATCCTTGTTAACCAGTGCACATAAAAACACTGTAATAATACTTTCGCTTTATACTCGAGGGTGTACAATACAATGTCATTTTGTTATAAAAACAAAACTGTTACTTAGTTCCCACTGACACACAAATCCTTTTAACAAAGTTGCTGGAATGTTTAAATTGAGTTGCTACAAGGTTGTGTGTTAGCAGCTTCACAATGACCACATGAAGCAAAGCATATTTCACTTTAACAAACACTTTTTTTTCATCAGACATACATATCTAGTTTTCCTGCTCTGTCTTGCTTTTCCTTGTGAGATGTGGTGTCTCTGACACAGCCTCTATTTTGTGTGTCTTGTAAACATTTTAGCCTGCTATTTTTATCTCATGTTGTGTGCGTTGTTTAAAGGGGTATGCATTGTATATTTTTTAATCAGGAGATACATTCAATATTACCTTCCAAAGTTTTTGGAAAATGTGTGTTTGTGCATTTTTGGGGTTACAGATTATACATTATACAGAATTAACTCGGTGAACAAAAACAATAGCCCAATTATCCCAAATAACAAGAGTTTTAAAGCCAATTCAACGAGAGCTAATTCTTTGTTTCTCACTCATTTTGAACTGACACTGTAACCAGCTGCACTTGGTAGTTGGGAATGAATGAATGAATGAATGAATGAATGAATGAATGACCGTTTCCAGTCAGAGGTCAGTCACGTGAAAGGACAGTGTCGAGTAGATCGTTCACGTGAAAGGACAGTGTCGAGTAGATCAGTCACGTGAAAGGACAGTGTCGAGTAGATCAGTCACGTGAAAGGACAGTGTCGAGTAGATCAGTCACGTGAAAGGACAGTGTCGAGTAGATCAGTCACGTGAAAGGACAGTGTCGAGTAGATCAGTCACGTGAAAGGACAGTGTCGAGTAGATCAGTCACGTGAAAGGACAGTGTCGATTTATCCACTGGTCTTTTTAATAGTTTTTATCCCTTTGGTATCGGTAATAAGTGTCGAGTTACGAGTAAAGCGTGGTGTCAAATTAAAAGATTAAAAGAGGCAAGATGCATATATTTTATATGGAGAAAATCCAGCACCAAGACAGTCTGTCGAATTAATCGAAGGTGTCGAGTTATCCACCAGTCGAGTTAACCGAGGGTGACTATTATATTATATATATATATAAATAATATACAAACCAGCAACGAGTATAAACTACCACTTTGCTTGGGATTCATCGACTATGAAAAAGCCTTTGACTGTTTACACAAGATCTGTATTAAGCTCAGAAGTCAATAACTACGTATACTTAGGACAGTTAGTTTTGGCAACGGAGAACCAAATGTGCAAAATCAATAGAAGAGCAAAAATGGTCTGGAGTGCCTTTGGAAGATTAAGCATGGTCCTGAAAGGGACTGGGAATAACAAGAAAAGACAGGAAAAGGAAGGAATGGATAAGAGTGCAAACAAAAGAATGCAATGTTATTATAAGAGCGAAAGAACTGAAATGGCAGTGGGCCCGACATGTAGCAAGAAGAACAGACTACCGCTGGACCAAAGAGATGCTAGACTGGATCCCAAGAGATATAAAGCGACCAAGAAGACGACCTCCAGGAAGATGGCAAGATGAAATTAGGAAACACACCGGAGCAACATGGATTAGGGATGCAGCAGACAGGCTTCTGAGGAAGAATCCTGGGGAGGCCTTCATCCAGCAGTGGATTGAAAAAGGATGATGATGATGATGATGGATGATGATATTTATTAATAAACATTCAGTTAATTGTGGCACTACATTATGCTCTGAGGCTAATTTCTATTTTTATAAATAGTGACATCCCTCCATTCTACATTTATGTTGATTTTAGCCTCACATACAGTAGTTGCTGTGGTTTAACATGACTTATTAAGTTTGGTATTTTTATATATTCATAAATGTTACGGTATTTTCATTTGTGTTCCACCTTTTTCTAAAGTAAAGCACAGTGTAAATGAACGATCCACAAAATCAACTTCTTCAGTGCCTGATATATTTAGTGATTAATTCTGGTTAAGTTTCTTTTATTGAATATCTTTTGCATCTTTGCTTGTTTATACTTTGATTCCGGATATGCCAATATTTCAAATGCCCGTTGCTTCTGGTTACCAACATCACTTCTTGTGCTATCAACTAATTTCTGTCCAGTGGTGTAGCTGCAAACCAAACCATGAGACCCTTTATTGCAAGTAGAGAAAACCTACCAGGAAGCAACAGAAACCTGAAGCACATTAGCTGGTCATGAGAGCCGAGTTAAGACCTGTAGTCTTAAAGTACTGTCACCCATGCAATACACACGCTGTGTAAGAATATAAAGATGTAGGTGCGGTTTCACTTTTCATATTACTAATAATACTTTTCATATTATTTTTTCCGTGCCCTTGTAAAGCACAAAAACAAAAAGAACATGGAGAGGGCAGTCATACCTTGCTGGATTAGCATGTCCACAGCAGGAGGCCCCACCCCTGCATTCACATATTCCTCGTTCGGGTGCTTCTTGTTGTAATGGCGCTTCAGTGACCCTGACATGTTGCAAGAGTAGTGGCAGTGTGCACAACGGAAAGGCTACCAGGAAAACAAGGAGGCAGTTCAGATATAGTATCGAGTGCTGGAACATACAGAGTAAGACAGTCCTAGCATAATAAGTGTATCAATTATGTGATATTCTTCTTATATTATTCTTATGACCATATAAGTGGAATGTCAACCCTTTTCGGTAAAGGGAAGTAAAAGAATACTACAATATAACACAGAGGGCTGGAGCAGGGAGCACTGCATACAAAGAAGAAATCTGTAGTAGGGCAAGGCTTTGCATGGAATGCAATATGCAGAACATGCTTTTGTCTCAACAAGTTATCCTTCACCGGTCTGGTTACTGTGCTTTGTGATGCAAATTGAATCACAGTCTGTAATTTAGGTAAAGCTTGGAAAGAACAAAGCCAAGTAGATGAATCTCTCGGTGGGCTGGTAACATGCGCTTCCATGTGCTGTACAAGACACTGAAGTTTCATGAGCAACACTCTCAGTGATCCGATGAACACACATTGCAGCAGATTTCCACCTCCAGCTTTCATGAAGGAATTGGAGGACGTAATCACTGGGCTTTGGTCACATATTCTTACACAACAATTTAAAAGCAAATGGTCAAATACAACGAGTGCTGTCTAGTTAGCTCATGTTGCTCCTACACCCTATTGACAGTATCTATTATAATGACGTTCTCATTCAAACTGCTTTACAGAGTCTGGATACAATAGTTAAACTTCTACAGCATTCTATCAAAATGATTTAATATGGATTACCTTAAATGAGGCATGCTGCTCCATGTGGCGGAGAAGCTGTGGCTTCTGTACAGCAGTGAAGTCACACACAGTGCATTTAAACTGCCTGCCTAAAGAAAAGGGGAAAGAAGAGAAAAGAATAACACATGATATGGCAAACAGTACCTTTTAAAAACACTTCCAGCTGTCATATTCAATTCAGCATAAGCATGTCAGTGACATGGATGAAAATTGAAAAATAAAGTCATTAACATGAACATGATAATCACCATGACCTATATCCACTCTATGCAAATACATAACAATGACATACAGACAGACAGCTGCCTGCATTTATTCCTAAAGTTAAATATGGTCCTTAGCATGCTTAATTGACAAGGATTTCTCCAGGTAAGTTATACAATGTAAGTGTATAATTATTATTTAGTTAGTCCAATAAAAGGTATCACATCGCCTTCTCTTTGTCGATCATCTCTGGACTGATACGGCTACCATTTCATCTATCAATTACAATGTAAGTGTTAAATACTGACAGGCAAACAGTGAGACCGCCTACATACATGGCAGGATTATGGTATTGTGTATTCAGTAACTTGTGATACAAGAAGATCCACAGTTTTGTGTACATCAATAAACTGCAAAATTCATTTAAAATTGAATTTAAATCCCATCTGAACAGCACACTGTGCATCAATAAACTGCAAAATTCATTGCAAACTGAATTAACATCCCAGCTGGGATAAAGGTGCCTGCTAAATAAATAAACTATACATCAATAAACTGCAACATTTATTTAAACTTGAATAGATGTGGAGTGATGCTTGCACTAACTTACTTCATTGCTCTGTGAACTGTAGGTCACACACCTACAGCTTCTAAAAGTGCTGCTAATAGTCCCATGTGCTAACCCTGACATACCATCATTGTGCTGGTCTTGATCCTATTAATTTTTTTTCCAAATTGGGCTCATCAGTGAAGAACTGAGGGTCAGAGGGAGGTTAAGCCATCTTTCATGCTCTTGCTTGTGAATGGATTTCAACCCCCTCCCCTCCCCAAGCACAATGATTATAACAGCAAAGTGCCAGGTTTATGAACACTTGAACTTGAATTTGCCCATGCAATGTTGAGGATAATAATTGACTACAGTGATTAGGAGGCAGAGCTGGCCTGTCCTCTGATAAAGGCATTATCTTCCCAGTGTTATTTTCAAGAGACAAAGCTTTTAACATTACAGTCTAAAAAGCACATTTAAAAGGACAGAGAAAATTTGGTAGGTGAACATGATAGAGAAAGAGAAAGAGACAGAGAGAGATAACTGGGAGTAAGTGACTAATGAAAAACAGTCTACCCCACTTAGGGGAATATCGTTTATCCTGCCTAAGTGTATTACAAAGAGATCAGGGATTCTGCCACTCTTAATGCTTTTAAATCTAGCTTAAAGACCTACTTTTATAGAAAGGCCTTTTTATGACTTATTTTCTGTTTTGTTTGTTTGTAAAGCGCTTTGAGATGTTGCTTTTAAAGGCGCTATATAAAATAAAGTTTATTATTATTATTATTACAATCCAAAACCATTACCAATACTGCATCATTCATTTTAGCCCATTTAAGTGTAATACTGTATATTATACTAATACTGTATATATTTCCGACACAAAACAGTTTGAAGAGATATGAATGAAGACGAAGATTACCTGTAATATGGTTTATTCGTAGTATGATGAATTCCACACACAGAGTGAAATCCCAGTCTCCATGTCGCTTGGGTCAGGAGAAAAGCTGATCTCTTTCCCAGAGATCATTTATATAATCCTTTTTTGGCGCCAAGTAATGTCCCTCCTCTATAAAGCCTCCCCTTCCTGGAGTATCTATGTTCAAATTTCCAAACCAACTACCCAAAGTGAAACCAAGAACAAGGGGGAAGGAGGGTGGGATATAGGTGTGTGGAGTTCATCATACTATGAAGAAACCATATTACAGACAATCTTCGTCTTCTTCCCTCGTATGATGAACTCCACACACAGAGTGAACCCTACCATAGGAAGTAGAAAAAGGGTGGTAGGTTAGATAGTAGTGGCCAAAGCTACAGATAATACAGAGTGAGCAAAAGTTGGCTGAGAAGTAGTGTTTTGTAAAGGTCTCGGAGGAGGCCCACCTGGCTGCATTGCAAATGTCTTGAAATGGGACAGATTTTAAATATGCCCATGTAGTAGCTACTCCTCTCACTGAGTGTGCTTTTACCGGTCCTGGAACCGGTTTCTTGTCCAGGTTATAACAAAACTCGATGCAAGATCCACCTGGAGATTGTCTGTTTGGAGACAGGTTTACCTTGATCTTGTGAATTGAAAGCTACAAAGAGCTGCCCTGGTGGTCTTTTGTTAATGGTTCTATAGAAAGAAAGTGCTCTTCTGACATCAATTAAGTGCTGTCTGGCCTCTGATTTTGATTTATGCGGTTTTGGGAAAAAATCATGATTATGATCTGATCTAGATGGAACTGTGTCACCACAATTGGCAGAAATTGAGGATTAGGTCTGCAGACAATCCTGTCCCTGAAGATCTGGAAATAGGGTGCATCAATGACCAGTGCCTGTATTTCACTTATCCTTCTTGCTGATGTTATTGCTACCAAGAATGCCGTTTTCCATGTGAGGAATTTTTGGTTGCATGTTGCCAAGGGTTCAAACGGTGGCCCCATGAGTTTAATCAGTGCTAGACTGAGGTTCCATTGTGGAAGGATATGTTTCCTTGGGGGCCTTAGGTGGTTAACCCCCCTGAGGAATCTGGACACCGCGGGGTGAGAACCTACCAGGTGATCCTCCCATCCAGGTAAAATGCTCGATATTGCAGCGATGTGCAGTTTGATGGAGGAGAGCGCAAGACCTTTATGGAATAGGTGGCACAAGTAGGATAAAAATGTTGGTAGATTTATTGTGGTGTGCAAAGATTTTGAGTTGCACCAATGGATGAATTCTTTCCATTTACCTGTACAGGCTTGAAGCCAGTAAGATGCTGGTTACTTATTCAGATAACCCCTGATCTAATAACTGCTAGTTGTAACCATGCTGGGATGTTGTGCAGCATCCTCCTGCTGTGAGGAGAACCACACAGTGAACACACAGAAGGCATGTGTGTGAAAAGACAGATAGCCACCGGGAATAACTAGCAGTGATAGAGAGAAGAGGAAAAAAAAAAAAAAATAATAATATACTTAACGACAAACAAAAAATTGTAAGTATGTAACGCCAAAAACTATACCGAGTCTTAACCCAAGCATACGCAGTA
Source organism: Acipenser oxyrinchus oxyrinchus (assembly GCA_030684275.1). Lineage (NCBI taxonomy): Eukaryota > Metazoa > Chordata > Actinopteri > Acipenseriformes > Acipenseridae > Acipenser > Acipenser oxyrinchus. Next base: position 806,046 of record CM060249.1, read on the forward strand.
GAAATTTGGACATACAGTAGATACTCCAGGAAGGGGAGGCTTTATAGAGGAGGGTCATTACTTGACACCAAAAAAGGAATATATAAAGGATCTCTGGGAAAGAGATCAGCTTTTCTCCTGACCCAAGCAACATGGAGACTAGGAGTTCACACTGTGTGTGGAGTTCATCATACAAGGTAAGAATGCAGTTTTCAGAATGAACGTGTTCAACTAACTACATACAGCATTTAATTAATAATTATTTCCATTTCATTCTTGAAAGTAAAAATGGGTTTACCATTTACTGTACATTTAAATATGTTATAAACTTACAGTTCTGTGTTTTCTTAAGTAAAATAATTAATGGTTGGACTGAGTTAAGTGAGGCCTCAAAGAAACGGCAAACACTTAGGACTGTAGCATAATGCATTTTACTACTGGTAGTAATATTTTATAAGAAGAACTGAGATAGCAGATCACCAACCCGCTTAAGGGTATACGGTGTATGAATATTCATGAAACATAGGTTATACACTTAAAAAGGTTAGATTGTCTCAGAATAGGAACTCTGCACACTCTACCCTGGTCTTTATCACAGTAGACTATTGGAATAAGAACTCTGCACATTCTTCCCTGGTCTATCACAGTAGACTATCAGAATAAGAACTCTGCGCATTCTACCCTGGTCTATCACAGTAGACTATCAGAATAAGAATTCTGCACATTCTACTCTGGTCTTTATCACAGTACTTGGGAGTTCAGAACTTCAGTGTAACAGCCACTTGACTACCTTTACAGTGCATCTCAGAGGGTACTGATTAGATTGGCATGTCATGACACGTGATTTTTTTCTTTCTTCCTGCACTGTCCAGTTTGGAGGCTTGGTTTGAGTCCATGCTGTTGAAAGAGTTTGAACATGTGCACCAGGAATCTCCAGTTATATTTCAGTGTCCCAATATGTTGGACGCTAAGTGCATATTATTTTATAAAACTAGAATAATCTGTTATCCCTGGTATGGCTTAAGGCTGCATGCAATGACTCGAGACATTATTTAAGGTATCGACTGGGTGAAAGTTATTTTCTCATGTTTCTAAAACCTAATCTCGAAAATGATTTCGTTTTTTTTTAAATAACAAAAAGGTTGCATGTGGTCCACAAAACTTGTGAGGTTGATCATCCAATACAGTGATCTGATAAAAGGTATCAATCTCATTAAAAAAAAAGAAGAATCAATATCAAATGAAATTATATCATTTTCACCAGCTGGCAATGTCTCCAGGTTAAAAAACAAAAACTAAAAACTAAAAAACAAGGAAACAAAAACTGACACCCGTCTCAACTGTTCTGTTGCTGCAAAGCTACAAACAGCTATTCTTGTATTTTCAAAAGGTGCTGGGAGAAATTAAAATGATCAAACCATAATAGTAGTACAGTATTTCATGTTAGATTTCAAAATGTCACATTTTTGTCAGTTTTTCGTTAAGTATATAGACCGCCAAACTCGGACGCCGAGCAAAATAATCTGTTATACAATGACATTAGAAATGTGTGTAGCAAAGGAGAAGCCATACTAATGGGGGATTTCAACTTCCCCATATAAAATGGGAAAACCCGGTGGGGAGCACGATGCACGAAATTGAAATGGTGGAAATGACAAATGACTGCTTCGTAACGCAATTTGTCAAGGCAGATTTTTAAATCGCAAAAAGTAATGACTAAAGCTAAGGTTTACAATTTTAGAAAAGCAAACTATGAAGGTATGAAACAGAGACTAACAGAAGTAGATTGGAGTAAAATAGAAAAATTATATTTATATATAAAAATATTCTGCGAAAAAAGGCACTTTACAGAGCATTTAAAAGGGACCAAAAACAAAGTACACAGAAAGAGTACTTGGAACTGCAAATGCAAGTCAAAAAGGAAGTTAGAAAGGCCAAGAGAGAGATAGAAATGAACATTGCTAAGGGGGCTAAAACCAATTCCAAAATGTTTTTCCAATATTATAACAGCAAGAGAACATTCAAAGAGGAAGTTAAATGTCTATGAGATACAAATGGCAAAATCATAGACGAAGAAAAAAATAGCAAATATATTAAATGATTACTTTTCACAAGTTTTTACAAAGAAGGACACGGACAACATGCCCCACATGTCAACCTGTTCCTATCCAGTTTTAAATAACTTTAGCATAACAGAGGCAGAAGTGTTAAAGGGACTAGGAGCTCTTAAAATAAACAAATCCCCTGGGCTGGATGAGATCCTCCCAATAGTAGTCAAAGAAACGAAAGAAATTATTTACAAACTGCTAGCCAAGATCATGCAACAGTCTCTTGACACAGGGGTTGCACCGACAGACTGAAAAATTGCAAACGTAATACCGATCCACAAAAAGGGAGACAAAACCGAACCAAGTAACTACAGACCAATAAGCCTGACTTCTATTATATGTAAACTTATGGAAAACTATAATAAGATCCAAAATGGAAAATTACCTATATGGTAACAATATCCTGGGAGACAGTCAGCATGGTTTTAGGAAAGGGAGATCGTGTCTAAATAACCTGCTTGATTTTTTTGAGGATGCAACATTGACAATGGATAATTGCAAAGCATATGACTTGGTTTATTCAGATTTCCAGAAAGCTTATGACAAAGTCCTGCATAAAAGATTAATCCTCAAACTGAACGCAGTAGGGATTCAAGGAAATGCATGCACATGGATTAGGGAGTGGTTAACATGTAGAAAGCAGAAAGTACTGATTAGAGGAGAAACCTCAAAATGGAGCGAAGTAACGAGTAGTGTACCACAGGGAACAGTATTAGGTCCTCTGCTATTCCTAATCTACATTAATGATTTAGATTCTGGTATAGTAAGCAAACTTGTTACATTTGCAGACAATACAAAAATAGGAGGAATGGCAAACACTGTTGCAGCAGCAAAGGTCATTCAAAATGATATAGACAGCATTCAGAACTGGGCAGACACATGGCAAATTACATTTAATAGAGAAAAGTGTAAGGTACTGCACGCAGGCAATAAAAATGTGCATTATAAACATCATACGGGAGATACTGAAATTGAAGAAGGAATCTATGAAAAAGACCTAGGAGTTTATGTTGACTCAGAAATGTCCTCATCTAGACAATGTGGGGAAGCTATAAAAAAGGCCAACAAGATGCTCGGATATACAGTACTGTGCAAAAGTTTTAGGCAGGTGTGAAAAAATGCTGTAAAGTAAGATTGCTTTCAAAAATAGTCATGTTAATAGTTTATATTTATCAATTAACAAAATGCAAAGTGAGTGAACAGAAGAAAAATCTAAATCAAATCCATATTTGGTGTGACCACCCTTTGCCTTCAAAACAGCATCAATTCTTCTAGGTACACTTGCACACAGTTTTTGAAGGAACTCGGCAGGTAGGTTGGCCCAAACATCTTGGAGAACTAACCACAGTTCTTCTGTGGATTTAGGCAGCCTCAGTTGCTTCTCTCTCTTCATGTAATCCCAGACAGACTCGATGATGTTGAGATCAGGCCTCTGTGGGGCCATACCATCACTTCCAGGACTCCTTGTTCTTCTTTACGCTGAAGATAGTTCTTCATGACTTTCGCTGTATGTTTGGGGTCGTTGTCATGCTGCAGAATAAATTTGGGGCCAATCAGATGCCTCCCTGATGGTATTGCATGATGGATAAGTATCTGCCTGTACTTTTCAGCATTGAGGAGACCATTAATTCTGACCAAATCCCCAACTCCATTTGCAGAAATGCAGCCCCAAACTTGCAAGGAACCTCCACCATGCTTCACTGCAGACACTCATTCGTGTACGCTCTCCAGCCCTTCGGCGAACAAACTGCCTTCTGCTCCAGCCAAATATTTCAAATTTTGACTCATCAGTCCAGAGCACCTGCTGCCATTTTTCTGCACCCCAGTTCCTGTGTTTTCGTGCATAGTTGAGTCGCTTGGCCTTGTTCCCACGTCGGAGGTATGGCTTTTTGGCTGCAAGTCTTCCATGAAGGCCACTTCTGACCAGACTTCTCCGGACAGTAGATGGGTGTACCAGGGTCCCACTGTTTTCTGCCAATTCTGAGCTGATGGCACTGCTGGACATCTTCCGATTGGGCGAAGGGAAGTAAGCATGATGTGTCTTTCATCAGCTGCAGTAAGTTTCCTTGGCCGACCACCGCGCTCACGGTCCTCAACGCTGCCCGCTTCTTTGTGCTTCTTCAAAAGAGCTTGGACAGCACATCTGGAAACCCCTGTCTGCCTTGAAATTTCTGCCTGGGAGAGACCTTGCTGATGCAGTATAACTACCTTGTGTCTTGTTGCTGTGCTCAGTCTTGCCATGGTGTATGACTTTTGACAGTAAACTGTCTTCAGCAACCTCACCTTGTTAGCTGAGTTTGGCTGTTCCTCACCCAGTTTTATTCCTCCTACACAGCTGTTTCTGTTTCAGTTAATGATTGTGTTTCAACCTACATATTGAATTGATGATCATTAGCACCTGTTTGGTATAATTGTTTAATCATACACCTGACTATATGCCTACATAATCCCTGACTTTGTGCAAGTGTACCTAGAAGAATTGATGCTGTTTTGAAGGCAAAGGGTGGTCACACCAAATATGGATTTGATTTAGATTTTTCTTCTGTTCACTCACTTTGCATTTAGTTAATTGATAAATATAATCTATTAACATGTCTATTTTTGAAAGCATTCTTACTTTACATCATTTTTTCACACCTGCCTAAAACTTTTGCACAGTACTGTATTGTGAAAAGTGTTGAATTTAATTGAAGGGAAGTAATGTTAAAACTTTACAATGCATTAGTAAGACCTCATCTAGAATAGTATGTTCACTTCTGGCCACCTTGTTACAAAAAGGATATTTCTGCTCTAGAAAGAGTGCAAATAAGAGCAACCAGAATTATCCTGAGTTTAAAAGGCATGTCGTATGCAGACAGGCTAAAAGAATAGAATCTATTCAGTCTTGAACAAAGAAGACTACGCGGTGATCTGATTCAAGCATTCAAAATTCTAAAAGGTATTGACAATGTTGACCCAGGGGACTTTTTCGACCTGCAAAAAGAAACAAGGACCAGGGGTCACAAATGGAGATTTGATAAAGGGGCATTCAGAACAGAAAATAGGAGGAACTTTTTTTACACAGAGAATTGTGAGGGTCTGGAACCAACTCCCCAGTAATGTTGTTGAAACTGACACCCTGGGATCCTTCAAGCTGATTGATGAGATTCTGGGATCAATAAGCTAACAACCAAACGAGCAAGATGGGCTGTATGGCCTCCTCTTGTTTGAAAACTTTCTTATGTTCTTATATGGAAAACTACAAAGCGGTGTGTAATTCAATACGTTAACGTAACAATTATTCAGCAGGTTTCATTCGACTTTATGAAGCAAAATCAGTTCATTCTATAGGGTGATGCAAAACTTTTGGCCATAGCTGTACAGTACAAAAGGGCCAAGTTATATTCAAAAAACAAAAAGTGAAGAACGGCAAAGATCTAAACAAAACGCAATTAGTGATTAATTCAGTAGCCCTGGATGGAAAAGTTCTGACCCCTGAGAACTAAGGGGTTATCAAGGGCTGATTTCTGTCAATGGGGGGGAGGCGGGGGCTCTTGTTGCTATTGAAGGGGTTATCAAGCGCTGATTTCTGTCAATGGGGGAGGGGGGCTCTTGTTGCTATTGAAGGGGTTATCAAGGGCTGATTTCTGTCAATGGGGGGGCTCTTCTGGTTGCTATTGAAGGGATTATCAAGGGCTGATTTCTGTCAATGGGGGGGGGCTGTTCTGGTTGCTATTGAAGGGGTTATCAAGGGCTGATTTCTGTCAATGGTGGGGGGTGTCCTCTTGTTGCTATTGCAGGGGTTATCAAGGGCTGATTTCTGTCAATGGGGTGGCTCTTCTGGTTGCTATAGAAGGGATTATCAAGGGTTGATTTCTGTCAATGGGGGTGTCCTCTTGTTGCTATTGATTGAATCCCACCATAGAACAAAGACATAATAGTACCCAAAGTCTAAAAGAAGTGCTGTATTTATTGATTAAATCTGCACCATAGACAAACTCAATCTGTTCTGAAACAAAAAAATAACCCTGTTGGTCTTTTTCAATGACAGAGAGGACATGCAGCAATGTTTCTATTGATCTGAAATGCTGATACAGAACAGCCCTCTCGGGTAATGCATAGTGTTCACAGGAGCTTCCCCGATACCCTGCTTACAGTAATATCAACAGAGACAGCAACCATTCAGCAGTAAATAACTTAAAACAAGTGCAGTGCCTGTCTTCAACAGCATGATCAACGGCATCATAAAGGCACCTCGTAATCCCTGTGGAGACCATTTAGAATTGACCTCCCCAAGACAGGTGGCCTGCCTACCCCAGTATACTCCTTTAGTAATGAACTCCAGTTCTGTTCCTTTACAGTACACTACCTCCCCCAGGATAGCAGGGAATTGCTTTGTGAAGGATTGCAATGGTTTGGCCTTTATCACCTCACCTGATAGATTATTCCACAATGTGTGAAGCAGTGCCTCCCAGTCCCTTGTCTCATTAGTACGCAAGAAGCACAGCAGTATCTTAAGTTTGTGTTTTCTATAGAGCTTAGGACTGGCACACTTTCCCCTTTTACACACCAGACCATGCAGTTTTCTAAAAAGATGAGCCACTCCTGGATTGCAAGACAGCTCAAACGGTAATGTAAAAACCGGAACTGGCCTGCAGAATCTACATAACATCTCATGGCTAGAGGCGAACAAATCTGCTGGAAAATACGCAAAAAACTGCAGACATTGGAAGTTGATATCTGAGTGTTCTGCGGAGCATCGTATGAGTTTAGTATTTGTATTAACAATGGCTTATAAAAATGGAAATCAAGTAAACAAAATCATATCAAACAATTTATGAGTTAGTACTTAACTGACTATAAACATTGAGCATTTTTTGTCAGTAAAACCTTTAGAAACTGTCAAAAAAACATTAGAATCACATGAGACTTTTTATTGGGCCTCGTTTTCAAAACCTTAACTCGTCTTTAATTAACTTCTACTTTTTGAAGTCTGTTTATGATAATTATGATGACGATGTAGCTGCAGAATACAGCGAATGTGTGGAATCCCGTGGGAGCCTACGAGTTCAGTGATTTCAGAGGAATTCCTTTATCTGCAGATTTGAACTGCCTCCAACACGACTCTACCACCTGAAAACACAGCGTCTAAAAAGACCACACCAATATCTGAAGCCGACACCCTTTCACATCTGCGTCTTTACAAAGAAATCCTCTACTACTGGTTTCTGTTTAGTTTTTTCCCTGCATGAACAGACCCATGCTCCTCCTAGAGCTCTCTTCAGCAGCTGCTGTTAGGGCAGTCCGCTGAGCTCCTTGACTATGGCTGAAAGACCCCAGCCTCTCCACTGTCTTCACTCACCATCAGCTGCATGCTGCAGTTTGTGGCTCTTCAAGGAGCTCCTGGATTTAAACTTCTTCCCACACATGTCACACAGGTGTGGTTTCTCAGTGCTGTGCCGGTTCATGTGGGCCTTGAGATTACTCTTACTGCGAGTTGCATAATCGCAGAGCGAGCACTTGAAGGGCTTCACCCCTGCAAAGAACAAATATGCACACAAACACAGTATATATATATATATATATATATATATATATATATATATATATATATATAAACCGAATATTTAATTACAGGGTGTACTGTCAATTTCATTTTAGGCTGCGTTCCACGGATTATCTGACAGTTCCAATGTTGCATCTTTGTATCTTTCTAATTTTTTATAAAGACTGACTTCTTTTATGTCCTTGTGCAGTTGGTTTTATTGTTGTATTTCCAAATAAAACAATACAAATAAATGCATTTGGTGGATATTTACCCCTCATGATTGTGTTCCAATAGCAGATGCTGGTTTTTAAAGAGATTTCCTCAGATGGTGAGGAGCATCTTTTATGAAGTCATTTTATTCAAGTGAAGAATCTACCTGGCCTGGGTGCGGTAAATCAACAACACTTTCTTTTTTGTTCTGCTTGCAGTCTTTAGAAAAGTGAATACGCTGATGTTTGGAGCTAATTTGCGGGGTCGTCTAAATCATTAACTCAAGTTCCCTGGGGTTTTAAAGATAAAGAGGTTCACATGCACTGATCGACGTGCTGTTTCCATAACATTGGTACACAAAGTCTAAACAGAGGCTGTGTTTAGATCTGCTTCCTTATTAGATTGATTGCACAGTTCCCAAGTGGCTTAAAAAAAACAAAAAAACAACCACCAAAACAACATTGTGTAATTACAATGAACAATGAGCTGAATATGCGGAGTTCAGTATGTCATCAAGGAACTGCTTCAGCCTGACAGGTGTTTTAATAAGTCTGAAACTGCTGCAGCTTCACTTAATCACATTGCTTACCCATCAAATTATCTTCACAAATGCTTTTGTCTTTATCCTATCAGGTAAGTAAATAGCTGTGTGCGTGTTATGAAGAGAATACTAAAGGAGTGCATTTTAAGTCTGCACCCGCTACATGTGCTGTATATAAAATGAAGGCTCTCTTTTAGACACAGCCTACCTTCATGAGCCCAGATGTGCCGCTGCAGGTCCGATCCATTCCTCATTAAATAGCAATCACAGTAAGGACACTTGGAGGCGCGCTTCCCAATCAGCCCTTTCAGCTGCACTTTCCTCCCAAGGATTTCTGAGATTGTGTTCATTGACACTTCTGCGAAGAGATGCACTTGCTGTTACTGTTTGTTTATTACACCAGCCCATCTTCATGTTTTTTAGAAGCCTGCTTGCTTTCTTTAAAATTGTCTGAGTGGGGTCATTAAAAAAATCGATCTGACAAAGTCTGTAGGATCAATCAGCTACAATAACCAGATGAGCGAAAATCGATCTGACAAACTCTATAGGATCAATCAGCTACAATAACCAGATGAGCCGAATGGCCTCCTCTCCACTTTGTTTTTTAATTAAATCAGGCTGAAAGCAGTTTTTATTTACAGCTTTTGACAGTTATACAAATTAGACTGCTTGAATTGTAGTTTATTTGTAGATTTTCACATTGTGGGAAAACAATTATAATTAATGGTTGGTTATACACAAAGAACCATTGCTAAACCAACTCAATCAATTACAAACACGATTCTTAGTGATCATAAGCATCATCAGTGTATTCTCCGAGTAATAACAACAATGGCAGCGACGGGCTCTCTCCTGACACTGCTTTGGACATTACAAAGCCTGTTATGAGATAAAGTCGCAACCCTTTAAGCTGACTGAAAGAATATCTCTGTTTATCTCATTTGTACAACTTCAACTGAAATGCAAGTAAAAAGTTGCACGCCCTGTGATCAAGTTCATTTAACTTTTTCAAATGAATCCTATTATTTTTTCTAACCTAAATAGACCTAGTGGAGTTCAGTTTTTTCCAGGCCGAAAGAAAGAACAACAGAAATTGTAAGTGTCTTTTGGAAACTCGCAGTGTATTTATTGAAAGGTACAGCCTTTTAGTTGTTGTGGCTCTGGCAACATGTGAAGCTGCTGCTCTAGTGTAAGTCTCTGTAGAGAATTTGTAACGGATAGCTTTTTCTATACAAGACCTAACACTCAGATGACAAGAGAAGAACCTTAAAATGAATATCATCTGGAGTAAAAAAAGGTTTTGCAGTTAAATACAAGCTCAAGTGTACATCAATATTTGTAACAACAAAAACTCACCTAATTACATGCAACTTTTTAAAATCTTTCACTTAATTTACAGGTAGTAGACTATTCATCATGTAATGAAATTACTGATGTGGTTTACTTCCAGAGATATCTGCTGTATGTTTTTTTAAAATGCTACACAAAGATTTGGAAGTATGACAAAAAGAATAAGGAAAGGTTGTCCAAAGTGTCTGTAGCATCAAGTTAATCAACTTCTTCAAAACACCACATTTGTGCTCTGCACTTTCTTTCATTATTGGTAGGTGTCCCCCCCCCCCTGGACTTTACCAGCCAATCCAGTAAAATAAACAGTAGCTGCCTCTTATTCTCAGGTGCTACTGAGTGCGTGACACTTACCTGGATGGCTGTTTTTGATATGTGATTTAATAAGCCGATCCTCTGGAAAGGACTTCTCACACACAGGGCAAACGTAACTCCTTTTATCCTGAAAAAAAAAACATTTTTGAAAAGCATGGTTAGAGACCTGTGAAATGAGACCTGAGCCAGACTGTAATACAATGAAACTTCTGCCAGTCAAGATTGAGGATAAATAAAACATCTGTGGGTGTCATGGTTGAGCTAGTACAGAACACTGCAAAAAAAATACTTAACGCTCAATCGGTTTCATTCAGTAAAACAACAATAAAACAAAAAGCCTTCCCAGAACGAGGGGCTGTCAGGTTGTATACTAATTTGTTTGGCGTTCCAATCTTTTATTTCTTTTTTTAATATACCGGATTCTGCCGAGTCAACGCCCCATGACATGACTCATATACAGTATATAAAGCCATTCCATCGTGTGCTGCAATGCTTCTAAAATGTGTGAACAGGCACATGCTATAATGAAAGAAATATTGCAGTGCCTCGCAGCGCTGCCCTTACACATGTCAGTTTGTAAACAAACATGCTGCATATACTACACTGAAGTAATTTCAGGAGTATCAAATCTGTAGACCTGTCACTTCAGCGCTTTTCTGATATTTTTTTGTTGTATTTTGGAATTTTTTTTTAACTTTTCATGTTTCCGCAGCAAAATTGTCGTTTGTATAGTGCCCAGTGTGTCCCTAAACTGTAGATTTCACGAGTATTGTCATTTGTATAGTGCCCAGTGTGTCCCTAAACTGTAGATTTCATGAGTATTGTCGTTTGTATAGTGCCCAGTGTGTCCCTAAACTGTAGATTTCATGAGTATTGTTGTTTGTATAGTGCTCAGTGTGTCCCTAAACTGTAGATTTCACGAGTATTGTTGCAAATACAGAACTAATGGAAAAAACCTAAATGACCTTGTATGGTTTATTTCATTTTCCTCCAGTGGAGTGTTACATCTTTTCCTACATGGATGCATCTTCATGGAAATGAACTTCAGGGGTCAACTACTGAAAGGCTGGATGACCTAAAGGTCAGATTGTTTTGTGGACAGTGATTGCTATCTTAGAATAATGTACCAAAAGCCATGCTGTGCAAAGCAATTTACTGTGAAAATGTCAGTCACAAGCTGTGCTATGGCCTGAATGCAGATAAAGTGCAATTCTATGTCCCTGCTGTGCAATATCGTACAGCTAAATTCACTCACTTCACACTCACACCAAGAACCAGCAGTGCAGCCTGGCCTTGTGTGTCACAATATACTGCACAGGTCTGCATCGTGTATCACAATATACTGCACAGGTCTGCATCGTGTATCACAATATACTGCACAGGTCTGCATCGTGTAACACAATATACTGCACAGGTCTGCATCGTGTATGACAATATACTGCACAGGTCTGCATCGTGTGTCACAATATACTGCACAGGTCTGCATCGTGTGTCACAATATACTGCACAGGTCTGCATCGTGTGTCACAATATACTGCACAGGTCTGCATCGTGTGTCACAATATACTGCACAGGTCTGCATCGTGTATCACAATATACTGCACAGGTCTGCATCGTGTATCACAATATACTGCACAGGTCTGCATCGTGTATCACAATATACTGCACAGGTCTGCATCGTGTATCACAATATACTGCACAGGTCTGCATCGTGTATCACAATATACTGCACAGGTCTGCATCGTGTATCACAATATACTGCACAGGTCTGCATCGTGTATCACAATATACTGCACAGGTCTGCATCGTGTATCACAATATACTGCACAGGTCTGCATCGTGTGTCACAATATACTGCACAGGTCTGCATCGTGTATCACAATATACTGCACAGGTCTGCATCGTGTATCACAATATACTGCACAGGTCTGCATCGTGTATCACAATATACTGCACAGGTCTGCATCGTGTATCACAATATACTGCACAGGTCTGCATCGTGTATCACAATATACTGCACAGGTCTGCATCGTGTGTCACAATATACTGCACAGGTCAGCATCGTGTATCACAATATACTGCACAGGTCTGCATCGTTTATTACAATATACTGCACAGGTCTGCATCGTGTATCACAATATACTGCACAGGTCTGCATCGTGTATCACAATATACTGCACAGGTCTGCATCGTGTATCACAATATACTGCACAGGTCTGCGTTGTGTGAAATTCAGATCTGGGTTACATACAGATCACCAGCGACTGAGCTAAACCAACCAAACTTACTATAAATTCTCTGGCCAATAAATCTGTCTCAAAACCAGAACTATGAACTCACGACAGAGAACCGCCACACCTACTCTGACTAATACACCTCAGGAACCCTTTCAACAATAGCATCACACACGGATGGTGACGCTCCTTAAATACAGGGATTAGCTCCCATCAAACCACTTTTAAACACAAACACAAACAGACACAGAGTGAAGCAGATATAATCTCGGCAATGCTAAATAAAGACTACGGGTCACTGGCACTGTTTACTTTCAAAGTGGAAGGGCTTTTACTTGGATGGCAGCTAAGGCATTGGAGAGTACATTTCAGAACTGGCCAGTGCTCAATGATTAACTGCAGACTACAGAGAGCCAAGAAAACTTGCATTTTAAATCTGGGCCACAACTTCATGAACGAGCTCCAGGGATGAATCTGTTCACATGCTTATTTGTATGGCCATTTGCATTGAATTCACACCTTTGCAAAATTCTAAATAAAAAAAAAATTTAAAAAAAGAAGAGAAAAAATGTAACTTCAAAAGGTTTAATACAGCTCTAGTCCATGTGCCACAGACCTGGGTGCAAGCACAATAATTAACTTGGCTCATATCCTGGTTGTGTTTTATTTCCTTTTCCCATCTACTGCCAATGCATTACGTATAGAAAGGAAGGCTTGTCTATCAGAAAACAAGCACTTGACGAAATGAAAACTACAGAGTTTAGAGCTACAGAAAGTAAGCAGAATTTCAAGTTCTATTATATTTAAAGCAGCAAAATCGCCAGCTCGGTCTAGACACTTTAAAATCCCCAACCCCTGGGGAAAATAAGCTCAAGTAGAGTTGCTAGCAACTATAAAGGCTTCCCACAAATATGAGAAGACTTTTGAAAATTCCCCGAAATTGTCATTAAATCTAAGATGGCTGCCACACCATGTGACAAAAGGCCGCCATATTGACCATGGCACAACATCCCATAGTCCTCTACATCCGTGTCAAATTTCGTGCATTTTGGTGCAGCCGATAAGGTTATAGGCAGTTTTATAGCCAGTTGCGTATGTTGATGTCATACATCACCGTTTGACCTTAAGGAGAGGTCAGAGGTCACGGGCGATGACATTATTTCATAGAGCACATATGACTTGCTATATGTGTTCCATTATAACTTTGACCCTGTTGGCACGCTGTAGGAGTTAAAATTTCAATGTAAATTCCAATATGGCCGCCGCGCCGTGTGAGCAATCGGTTTCAATCTTCAGCAGTTATTACTTTCCAATGGTCTGTACAATTGTGTTGACATTGAAGAGCATAAGTGCAATGGTGTTCTTGTTATGGGTTGCAAAAGTTTTTTTACAATTATAAATATGGCCGCCAAACCATGTGACCAAAATGTGTCATTTTCATATCACCAGTACTTTACGTGAGTCTCTATGGTCATATAAAGTTTCATGACTGTAGTGTATTGCACCTTGGATTTATGCACGAATGTATGAAAATATAGCCGTCATGAAACGGTTATTTGCGCGCTGCGGCCATGTTTTGTAGCGAAAAAGCGTGGATTTTACAAAAGCTAGAAAGGACCTGGTCATGAACATGCGTGCCAATTTAGGCGTCGATTGACGTTGCGGTTTAAGACAAGAAGATTGTTGAATATTTGGCGCCAATCCAGCGTAGCGGGCAAAGTAATTGTTCAATCGACCTTGATTGAATATATGTTTTTTATAGGCCATTGCTGCACTATCTGCTGCAATTGTCATAGTTCCACCTTAAGTTGTTTTTAACTGCAAGAGTTTTGAAAAATTCCCAAAACTTCCACGAGATCCAATATGGCGGTCGAACCATGTGACTTTTTCATTTGGGGACGCCAGTCTGGTTGTCCAGCTATAGGCATCTACTTACGTATGCGTTTTCATAACTCTGCGATGTTGTTTGTGCGGAAAAATAATAATAATAATAATAATAATAATAATAATAATAATAAACATAACAATAGGCTTCCCAGCCTTTGGCTTGAAAGCCTAATTATATACACTGTTTTGTTGTTATTACATGGACTCGTCTTTCGCCAAGATAAAATGAGACAGTAGTGGTGGGGAGCAATCAGGATGTAGCTTCACTGTAATATACAAGCCTTTAGCAACTTTCCTCCGGCAGGTAACGTGCATTTCCTATTGGCCCTGTATTTATGGCTGAAGTGTAATGCTGGCTCCAGGGATCCGCCTATTTGCAGCATCCCTGGCGCATCAGTACACACAAAGGCGGCAATGTTGGCTCCATGGACCAACCAAAGTGCGACCTCCTAGCGCCTCAGCATGGCAACTGTCTGGAATGGGCTGAGTGGGGCATTTCGCAAGGGTCATCAGGTGGGCACCTCCTGTCTTCTGTGTTTCGTCGACTAGCCCACAACACCTCAGGAAGGCATTACAGTCATGCTGGCATCCCAGCACCACTCCCCTCCATCCAACCCAGACCAGGGCTTACTTTAGCCATCCATTCATTTTCATTAATGTTAACTTCACCCATCACCTCGCTTTCCTCCTTAAACTAACTGGCCACTTTCCTCTTCAACCACAGCCAGTTGCTACTTCTCTCTGCCTCCTTGGATAGAGCCATCACTATACGCCACAACTCCTATCCACTGAGTCCAGTATCTCTGAGAAGCAGAGTCATGGAGTGAGTAACGAATCCCCGACAACCCTCCTCTACTGGATAAACCCAGACTCTCCACCCCTGCTGAACCACCTCTACTGGATAAACCCAGCATGTCCCCCCCCCCTGATCCACCTCTACTGGATAAACACGGACTCTCCACCCCTGCTGTTCCACCTCTACTGGATAAATCCAGACTCTCCACCCCTGCTGTTCCACCTCTACTGGATAAACCCAGACTCTTCACCCCCGCTGCTCCACCTCTACTGGATAAACCCAGACTCTTCACCCCTGCTGTTCCACCTCTACTGGATAAACCCAGACTCTTCACCCCCGCTGATCCACCTCTACTGGATAGACCCGGACTCTCCACCCCTGCTGTTCCACCTCTACTGGATAAACCCAGACTCTTCACCCCCGCTGTTCCACCTCTGCTGGATAAACCCAGACTCTCCACCCCCGCTGATCCACCTCTACTGGATAAACCCGGACTCTCCACCCCTGCTGATCCACCTCTACTGGATAAACCCAGACTCTCCACCCCCGACAATCCACCTCTACTGGATAAACCCCGACTCTCCACCCCTGCTGATCCACCTCTACTGGATAAACCCCGACTCTCCACCCCTGCTGATCCACCTCTACTGGATAAACCCGGACTCTCCACCCCTGCTGATCCACCTCTACTGGATAAACCCGGACTCTCCACCCCTGCTGATCCACCTCTACTGGATAAACCTGGACTCTCCACCCCTGCTGATCCACCTCTACTGGATAAACCCGAACTCTTCACCCCCACTGATCCACCTCTACTGGATAAACCCGGACTCTCCACCCCTGCTGATCCACCTCTACTGGATAAACCCGGACTCTCAAACTGTTGATCTTATTACACAGTTTTTCCAGTGCTAAAGCCAAGCATCGGTTTATATAATTTAGCCTGCTGTACAGCTCACCAGCTCGGTGTGTATTTTCAGGTGCGCCTGGAGTTTGTACTTGTCAGGTGTGGTGTACTCGCATCCCTCAGTGGGACACTTGAGCAGGATGTTGCTGTGCTTCTGGATTACATGCCGTTTCAAGCAGTTCTTGGTGATGGAGGAGTAGCTGCACTGGGAGCAGTAGTAGAGATGCTCATGGGTGTGAGTGCGAGTGTGCATGTCATAGTGCACCTGGTACCAAAACAGCTTACCTGCAAGATGAAACAAGCACAAAAAAGGGATCAGAGACATACTGAAACAAACACACACTGAAACTGAGACACACCGAGACAGAGACTGTTCAGAGACACACTGAGATTGAGACGCACAGAGACAGAGACGCACAGAGACAGAGACACACAAAGACAGAGACACACAGAAACAAAGACTGTTCAGACACACAGAGACAGAGACGCACAAAGACAGAGACGCACAAAGACAGAGACAGAGACTGTTCAGAGACACACTGAGACAGAGACACACAGAGACAGACACACGGAGACGGAGACACTCAGAGATAGAGACACACAGAGACAGAGACTGTTCAGAGACACACAGAGACAGAGACAGAGACTGTTCAGAGACACACAGAGACAGAGACACAGAGACAGAGACACACTGAGACAGAGACACACTGAGACAGAGACACACTGAGACTGTTCTGAAACATACTGAGACAGAGACGCACTGACACAGGTCAGAGACACACTGAGGATATTTGTAAGTCAAGGTTACCTTCTAACTGAGATTCTTTCCATTGACTCCCATTATATTCTGGCCAGGACATTGTAATGAACCGTGACATTAACAGGGCTGACATTCAGCGGTTTTCACTGTATTTCACATTCACTGTGCAAGTTACTAAACCATCTAGCGTTCAATTCTAAATATAAGTTTTTAGAACAGTAGCTCTCTTGTATGGTGGCCTCAGTTTACTGGAGGTAAAAGCAATTGTTAAATGTTTTACACAAACAAACCATTGAATTATTTACTGTAGCTTGTTGAAAGCTAGGAGGATCGTGTTTTTATGTCTTGATTTCCTTTCACAGTAAGCCTATAGACTCCTGAGCTGCATAACTTGAGGTGTTACTGTTGCTTCAATGTCTTATCTCTTGAAGAATTTGCATTTCTAATTATATTTGACACTCATAATAAATGTGTGGATTGGCCTGCTTCCGACATGAATAGCATCTACTTCAGTTTAATTATTCACTTTTACTTTAGATGTGTACACACAAACGTTACCAGATGGATTTATTGTTCTGGCTTAAAACACATACAATAGAAATGAAACAAGGCCACCAGCATATCTACAGACTGGCGAAATGGCTTGCAAGCCACGTGCATTTCCAATCTCTCTGTATGCATGTATGGAAATCGGTACTTTATAAATGAAGTACGTAGTAAACATAATTAAAAATGCCGTATGTAACTGCGAACACAAGTACCCTAAATACAAACAATACAAGAAAGCCAAAGAACAGGAGCTCATTGTTTATGCAAAACATGTATTTACAGTGTAATAAGTAGTACCATTTTCTAAAATGTAATAAGTGGTACCATTTTACAAATTTATATTTTGTGCATGTCATAGTGCACCAGGTACCAAAACAGCTTACCTGCAGGATGCATCAAGCACAAAAAAGGGATCAGAGACACACTGAGACTGAGGCACACTGAGACAGAGACACACAGAGACGGAGACACACAGAGACAGAGACACACAGAGACAGAGACACACAGAGACAGAGACGCACAGACAGAGACACACAGACAGAGACACACTGAGACAGAAACACACTGAGACTGTTCAGAGACACACTGAGATTGAGACACACTGAGACAGAGACACACAGAGACAGAGACACACAGAGACAGAGACACACTGAGACAGAGTCACACTGAGACAGAGTCACACTGAGACTGTTCAGAGACACACTGAGATTGAGACACACAGAGACAGAGTCACATTGAGACAGAGACACACAGAGACAGAGACAGAGACACACTGAGACAGAGACACATTGAGACTGTTCAGAAACATACTGAGACAGAGACGCACTGACACAGGTCAGAGACACACCGAGGATATTTTTAAGTCAAGGTTACCTTCTAACTGAGATTCTTTCCATTGACTCCCATTATATTCTGGCCAGGACATTGTAATGAAGCGTGACATTAACAGGGCTGACATTCAGCGGTTTTCACTGTATTTCACATTCACTGTGCAAGTTACTAAACCATCTAGCGTTCAATTCTAAATATAAGTTTTTAGAACAGGAGCTCTCTTGTATGGTGGCCTCAGTTTACTGGAGGTAAAAGCAATTGTTAAATGTTTTACAAAAAAAAAGCAAACAAAGAATCAGACACAAACAACTCCAGATGCCCAGAACTATAACTGAAAAACAAACTGAAAACATATACAAACCTACAATACAAAAGTAAAATAAATAACTACATTGAAAAGCTTTAGTGTTTTGAAATGGAAATAGAATAAGGAAAAAGGAAAAATAAACTGCAAGCAAAAAGGAAAAGCTATATTAGTACATACTGTATTTCCAATAACTGGTGTAGAAACATGAATAGATAAGTATTGTACCAGAACTGTGACAGTCTTCCACTGAAAACAGAAATCAAGGCCATGGAAATAAACCCTGGAAGCACAGCTACAACCTCCAGCTTATTCTGCAGGCATGCTATCTAACTACAGGGCAGACAGAGACCACCTCAAATACTGCTAAGGGAAACAAATGATCTACTCCGTCCACCTCTTAACATGTCAGACACTGCACTGCATGGAGATTCAATTACTGTAATTACAACCTAAAAGGTCATCACACTATCAGGGTTCTCCCCAGGAATTCTGTACAGCCGGGCGGGCGCATGAACATTATACCCGGGAGCACTTTCAACGGAAAAATACCTTCTGTTTGTTTGTTTTCTCCCCCTTCCTTTCCAGGAGCATTTAAACTAGAAAGGAAGGGGGAGAAAACAAAAAAACAGAAGGGAGACCACATCAAAACAAGGGCAACAACTCAGGTAAGACAACTATTAAATGTATTTATCTTAAAGCTAGAAGTCTGAGAAACAAAATGTTAGAACTTGAAGCTACTGCACTAACAAGTAACTATGATGTGATAGGTGTTACAGAAACTTGGTTGTCTGAGAGTGATGGAGACGAATATTATATTAGTGGGTACACAATGTATAGGAAAGACAGGCAGGACAGAAGAGGCGGAGGGGTAGCGCTATACATAAGAAATAGTCTTGAAGCCCAGGTGTTAAATCTGGACGCTGAATCAATATGGGTTAGAATAATGGACAAAAATTCAAAGGGCATAATAATAGGAGCATGCTATAGACCGCCAAATTCAGATGCCGAGCAAAATAATCTGTTATACAATGACATTCGAAATGCGTGTAGAAAAGGAGAAGCCATACTAATGGGGGATTTCAACTTCCCCCATATAAAATGGGAGAAGCCGGTGGGGAGCACGACGGATGAAATTGAAATGGTGGAAATGACAAATGACTGCTTCCTAACGCAATTTGTCAAGGCACCGACTAGAGGGGAGGCATGCCTTGATTTAGTCTTTTCAAATAATGAAGACAGAATAACTAAAACAGAAGTCAGAGAGCCATTGGCAAACTCAGACCATAACATGGTCTCATTTGAAGTGTTTTTTAAAACCCCAAAAGTAATGACTAAAGCTAAGGTTTACAATTTTAGAAAAGGAAACTATGAAGGTATGAAATGGAGTAAAATGGAGAAAACATCCACAGAAAAAGGATGGCTGTTTTTTAAAAATGTAGTACTAGAGGCGCAAAACAATTACATACCAAAAGTAGACAAATCTAAATCAAAAACAAAATGGCCAAAATGGTTTCATAGATCAATTTAAAAAAATATTCAGCGAAAAAAGGCACTTTACAGAGCGTTTAAAAGGGACCAAAAACAAAGTACGCAGAAAGAGTACTTGGAACTGCAAACACAAGTCAAAAAGGAAGTTAGAAAGGCCAAGAGAGAGATAGAAATCAATATTGCTAAGGGGGCTAAAACCAATTCCAAAATGTTTTTCCAATATTATGACAGCAAGAGAACATTCAAAGAGGAGGTTAAATGTCACAAATGGCAAAATCATAGACGAAGAAAAAAAAATAGCAAATATATTAAATTATTACTTTTCACAGGTTTTTACAAAGGAGGACACGGACAACATGCCCTACATATCGACCTGTTCCTATCCAGTTTTAAATAACTTTTGCATAACAGAGGCAGAAGTGTTAAAGGGACTAGGAGCTCTTAAAATAAACAAATCCCCTGGGCCAGATGAGATCCTTCCAATAGTACTCAAAGAAATGAAAGAAGTTATTTACAAACCGCTAGCCAAGATCATGCAACAGTCTCTTGACACAGGGGTTGTACCGATAGACTGGAGAATTGCAAACGTAATACCAATCCACAAAAAGGGAGACAAAACCCAACCAGGTAACTACAGACCAATAAGCCTGACTTCTATTATATGTAAACTTATGGAAACTATAATAAGATCTAAAATGGAAAATTACCTATATGGTAACAATATCCTGGGAGACAGTCGGCATGGTTTTAGGAAAGGGAGATCGTGTCTAACTAACCTGCTTGATTTTTTTGAGGATGCAACATCGACAATGGATAATTGCAAAGCATACGACATGGTTTATTTAGATTTCCAGAAAGCTTTTGACAAAGTCTCGCATAACAGATTAATTCTCAAACTGAACGCAGTAGGGATTCAAGGAAATGCATGCACATGGATTAGGTATTAGGTCCTCTGCTATTCCTAGTCTACATTAATGATTTAGATTCTGGTATAGTAAGCAAACTTGTTAAATTTGCAGATGACACAAAAATAGGAGGAGTGGCAAATACTGTTGCAGCAGCAAAGGTCATTTAAAATGATCTAGACAATATTCAGAACTGGGCAGACACATGGCAAATGACATTTAATAGAGCAAAGTGTAAGGTACTGCACGCAGGCAATAAAAATGTGCATTATAAACATCACATGGGAGATACTGAAATTGAAGAAGGGAACTATGAAAAATACCTAGGAGTTTATGTTGACTCAGAAATGTCTTCATCTAGACAATGTGGGAAAGCTATAAAAAAGGCCAACAAGATGCTCGGATATATTGTGAGAAGTGTTGAATTTAAATCAAGGGAAGTAATGTTAAAATTTTACAATGCATTAGTAAGACCTCATCTAGAATATTGTGTTCAGTTCTGGTCACCTCATTACAAAAAGGATATTGCTGCTCTAGAAAGAGTGCAAAGAAGAGCAACCAGAATTACCCCGGGTTTAAAAGGCATATCGTATGCAGACAGGCTAAAAGAAATGAATCTATTCAGTCTTGAACAAAGAAGACTATGCGGTGATCTGATTCAGGCATTCAAAATCCTAAAAGGTAGAGACAATGTCGAGCCAGGGGACTTTTTTGACCTGAAAAAAGAAACAAGGACCAGGGGTCACAAATGGAGATTAGATAAAGGGGCATTCAGAACAGAAAATAGGAGGCACTTTTTTACACAGAGAATTGTGTGGGTATGGAACCAACTCCCCAGTAATGTTGTTGAAGCTGACACCCTGGGATCCTTCAAGAAGCTGCTTGACTAGATTCTGGGATCAATCAGCTACTAACAACCAGACAAGCAAGATGGACCGAATGGCCTCCTCTCGTTTGTAAACTTTCTTATGTTCTTATATTCTTATGTAAATATACAATACGACAAAGAATTTGAATAATTTGACTATCTGGTTGCTCTTTTTTCTGTTCTACATTTTTTATTACTGTTCTTTATTATGGTAAATTACTGTGCTTATTTAGGCACTCTATGATATGACTGGGGAAAGATAACGTAGGGTTATTGGAGTTCACACACAAAAAAAAAACTAACCTTTGCACTTCCTTTTTAGCTTAATTATAGAGCTTATTGCTTCATTTAAATTGTTTTCTTTATGTTAAGTTTTTAGGGCATTTTGTTAATGCTCTATTTTTTCTGCATTTTTTAATACAACTATGCATTAACTTTATTTTTTATTATTATTATTTTTTAACACAACAGTACTCGCACACGTTTGGTCACCATCAGAACTGTTGCATGAAACCGGAGTGTAATAATCCAGCACCTCTGCACTTAAGCATTTGTATGTCAGCTGACACTGACACGTTCAGCTGATACCCCATCATGCCTTTCTTCTTAAAGGCACACAGCCTCTATACATGAACCCCCAATAACTCTCACAAGCACCTGGGCACATATTGTTAAGATATCACAACAAAAGGAATACCCGAAAATAATCGTAATATTTTTTTAATAAAGTAGCCAGCTCAAATATAGTATTAGGCGGTGGACTGCACCAATTGTCGGCTTATTTTGACCCCCTGCATTCGTTGTCACTATTTTTGCTTTGAAAATAATTGGTTAGCAGTCATTTTTAAAGTTTTAGCCTCTCGAAGTGCTTAACACAGAAAACCCGCCCCTTCAACTCTGATTGGTTAAATGTTGTGTCAAGACGTAACACAGCTGTCATATGGTTCCAAGACTTCTTTTTTCACGCAGCAATGGTCTGCTAAAAGCGAAATCAATCCTTTATCCTTGTTAAAGGCACAGTAGCATCTGCAAGGCGGGCAGATTGGGTTTTTTCAGCAACTTTGCTGGGCGGCCCGTCTGGCTGAAAATGCCTGGGGAGAACCCTGACTAAAAATTAAGAAATCACAGTTTCTGGAGAATTACAGCCTAGCAAGGGAGCATCATTTGGAACAGTGCAATTCGCCCTGGCCATTGTGACATCAGACTTGAATAAGATTCTAAAATAAAACATTTACTTAGGCCCACTGAATATGAAAAGGTTATTTGACGCTAGCTATCACACTCTTGCTGTACAATTAGAGAATACAGGTGCTATACGGTACAAGATGATACCCACCCCGAGGTCAGAGTGACTGTGACCTTGATAAGGGTGAAAATCAGCCTATAACTTCCAGCACCATGCACTATGTAATAAGAACAATTAAGTGTGTAAAGGGAAGGTTTATATAAAGTAGAATATGCTATCTTACCACAGTATTCACACTCCAGATCCCCATACACTTTCCTGATCCTCTCAAAGAGGTCCATGTTAAGCTGTCTCTTTTGCAAGCTGTCCATAATCTTCTTGAAAGCTGTACTCTCCTCTTGAGTGTCTGCGGTCAAGGTGTTTTTTCCACTAGCGGGCAGGTTGCTTTGTATTGTCACTCCTAAGACTTCAGTGGTTTCTGAATTGTCTGCACCGGACTCAGCTTCTTTGTTTGATAAGGTTTTATCTAAGTGTGTTGTAACACTAGGCTGATGGGTGTCCGTCAAGTTCTCTTGGCTTGGCACGGTGCTCTGGTTTAACGTCTCTTGTTGAATAACATCAGTGGTATGCTCGACTGTGGTACAGATTTCAACCAATTGTTGGTCACCTGCTTGCAATGGTTGCTTATCTACTGTCTCCTGTTGGAAACCTTCAGAACATTCCACTTTGTCATCCCCTTTGTCCAATACTGTAGTCTCGTGGCTCTGACTATCTTCAGAACACTCCACTTTGTCATCCCCTTTGTCCAATGCTGTGGTTTTGTGGATCTGACTATCTTCAGAAAACTCCATCTTGTCATACCCTTTATCCAATACTGTGGTCTCATGGCTCTGACTGTCTTCAGCGGAGTGCACTTGGTGTTGCTGGTTTTCCACCATGTCTTTCAAAGTAGCATCTTTTGTTGGAAAATCCCCTTCTAGGTTGTCTCCAGCTACTCCATGCGCAAACTGCTCGGTAGTGACTTCCTCTGTGTTCCCCAGCTCAGCACCCAGAGCGTGCTGAGCGTTCAGCAGAGACAGCTCCTCTGTCATTTGCAGCTCTCTCTCCTTTAGGGCATCTGGCTGGATGTCACCCCCAGGCTCCAGGAGGCAGAAGCTTTGATTGATGGAGTCGATGAAGACCGCGGTTTCTTCCAGGTCGGCATGGGCTTCCTTGATGTGGGACCTCAGCCTGACCGAGCTGACAAACTTGTGCTGGCAGACAGTGCAGAGGTAGATAAAGGGATGCTTGCGGATGTGGACCTCCAAGGCCTGATACTTGGTGGCCCCGTGGTCACAGAGCTCACAGCCGTATGGCCTTTCATCGCCGTGGACCATCATGTGGCGGTCCCTGTCCAGCTGGTTCTTGAATTTACGGTCACAGGTGTGGCAGTCGTAGAGGAGCTGCCTCTTGCCCTCCCTGGTTTGGAGACTGATCTCCTCGTAACAGTCTTTGACCTTCCTGTCGTCCATGTCGTGGCTCTCCCGGACATGTTTCAGCAGGTTCTTGACGTCGGAGTACTTCTTGTTGCAGAAGCGGCAGTGCTGCTTGATCTTCTTGTGCACCCTCTCCACGTGCACTTTCAGGTGGCCTTTGCTGAGGCAGCTGAAGGAGCAGTGCTGGCAGCTGAACTTCTCCCCCGTGTGTTTGCGCAGGTGGACGCTCAGGTTGGCCTTGATTGTACTGGCGTAATCACAGTGAGGGCACTTGAAAGGCTTCTCATTGGTGTGAATCCTCAAGTGCGCCTGCAGGGAATGCTTAAACTTGAACACCTTGTTGCAGTACTCACACGTGAAGATCTTCAGTTGAGTTTGTGCCAGCCTAGGGGAGGTGACAAATGCCAAAAATAGGTCAAGAGTACACTATTTCACAAGGCTGGCTTACTTTAGATACATGCCAGCTGCAATTCAGCAGTCCCATTCCTAACGGCCCTCACACAGCAGCAAATACAATTAAAGTGAGTGCCTGCAATAGTGATCTACAGAACATACAAACATCTTATTCATAAACACAAGTTGACATCATATGCCTTATATATGTCTTTTCTGAAATAATTCACCTTTAAAAGGTATTGGTAACAGTATATGTTACTGTAATAAAACCTCATGACAGTTGCACATTATTATTATACTGAAAAATGAATTGTACTTTTAAAATGGTAGGTAACCAACACAGGAGTTTGATGCAACAGAGACCTCTAGTGGCCAGATTAGGAGTTCTTTCTTTTAATATTCACGCACCCTCATTTCCCAGGGTTTTACTCGAATGTTAATCTGTTCTTTTGCAGCCATCAAAAAATCATAACACATAAGCCATAAAAGAGTTATTTTTATAAAGGGGTAATTACTTTTCATCAGATTCTAGAGGGGAAAAAACAACAAACAGCACCTATGACGAGTTCATCTGCTTTTTATATATATATATATATATATATATACTGTGTTTACGCAAATTTAAGTCACCCCTGAATTCAAGTCGCACCCCCAAATACAGACAACAAAAAAATACCCTGAATGCAAGTCACATTTAACTTGTAATGAAACAAACTCAATAATTAACGGTTAAATTACTTTTTAATTTCTAGGTGCCAGCAGGGAACACTGTACTACTGTACATTAAAGCATCAGAGTACGTCACCTACTATACTACAAATGCAAATGAGAAAAGAAAATGTGTACAGTACAGTACTTTCAGTATTGAACGACAGTCATTGCAGTTTATGGTAGCTGGGAAGGGTTAAATTGCCTTGAACTTGATTTCAGTCTGCTTTATTGTCCTCGTTTGTTTAATTTGTAGATTGGCCTGGGTAAATCTAGACTCACCAGTCCACCGGGTTTCGCCCTCAATATATATATAATGATGACAAAGCAAAGCAAAGTATATTTCGGTTGATGATCGTGTCAAGATATTTCCCAAAGAAACTGTACATGCAGATGGAGGTAATTGTTTTGTACATCTTGTAATGTGTCTTTGGAGAAAATACAAACGATCACTATTTAGCTTCAGAATCACACATTAAATGAAAGGCTACCACAGAGGCTGCTGAACAGAACGTAAAATAAACAGCTTTCAGAAAACAAACTGGTCAGCGCAGACAAACAGTATTCCTGTCGGTTGTAGCCAAGTTAAATCAGTACTACAGGTATGATCTAGCACAGCCACCTCGCTTCAAACAACCTGCTGCTTACTTTTTAAACGCGGTTAGAATTTTAGAGCCGAATAGGCACGTTTTCTTTGTTTTGACTCAGTACCAATAAAATTAATTATTGGATGGGACAAATAACATGATAACGAATGTGCTGCATATATTGACTTTACTAAAGTATGCCAGATGCCCTTGGGTAACCGAGTTTTTGGATTGTTTCTAATTAATTTCCACATCTGTATAACTTGGCAAAGCTTTGCCTTACACTTCCAACCAATTCAGTGGATGCAGAACGTGCAGTCTCAATGTATGGGCAAGTCCACACCAGACAGAGATTGTCGGCAGCAACTGCTGGGGATGTTGCATGCTTGCCTTTAATATTGTCTACTTAGGTTTATTTAATGTTTAAACAGGTCCGTGAAATCCTATTTTTTTCTGCAACCTACCTGTGAAAAATAAGCAAATTTACCACGATTTAAGTAGACCCCTATCTATATATCTCTATATCTATATCTATCTATATATATCTCTATATCTATATCTATCTATATATATATATATATATATATATATATATATATATATATATATATATAAACACACACACACACACACCTGTCTATGACATTACAATGTGCTCTGCATTTATGGGAATTATTAGGGTAATATTACAAACCAAATTAACACTGGCTTGTGGATATTGACACCCAAGTACATTTTCTGGAGAAGCCATTTAAACAGCATTATTGCACAGGCTCCTCCAGTACCTGTTAGATTTCATTGGTAGCTCAGAAGACATCTGCTGTATTGCATACTCCTGGTAGCCCCTCTTTAATCCTTCTTCCTGGCCACTAGACTCGGGGTCCACAGCTGGAGCAGACTCTGCATGGGGAGCCTCAATTGGAACAATCTTTGTAGCTCCTGGAAGGTCAGATTAAAGACAGAATAATGATTAGGAACATACGATTAATTACACTTATTGAGTTTACAGAGCTCACCTGTACTGCAGGTGCAGGTTTAGAGGCTATTTCAAAAACACATTACCTTATTATGAACTCCTGCGACTCAAGAGATGCAGAAGAACTCTGAACAATGAAACTGCTTTGTCTACGTGGCTAGAGAGACTAGAGTACATTATAGCTTTACAGAAGATGCACAAAATCACAGGAATCAACATACATTGTCAGCGCAAAAGAATCCCTTACTGATACACTGTACGCACAGACGTGTTTTGGCAGTAAAGGGCAGTGATGGAGGACCTACCTGATACTAAGCAGTCACAATCTAACCAGCAAAAGTGTTCTGCTGAAGGCTCTTACCTGGAACTGCCTCGTGTGCAGTGAGAACCACACTAATTATAGGTTTCTTTGCTCCACCTGGCTGCTCACAGTCCTTGCTCACAGATGCCTTCTCCGTGTTCTGAATCCGAGACCTCTTTGGAGGCCTCTCCCTGTCCTCATACTTTCCCTCTGAAGCAGATTTAATTCCAGGGTCATTTTCTGGAGAAAGTTCAAAGAGTGCAAGAAGTTGGTTGCACTCTTCAGATCTAACAGAAGGCTTTTTCATGCAGCCATTTACTTTCTTTAACTGTTATTGTAAAACCAGGATGCAATCCAAGTTAAGAACATTTCTATTTATATGTGATTAATCTATACACTGACCAAAGATATGAAGATAAATAAATAAATAAATAAATAAATAAATAAAACAGAACCTGCATGGTGAAGGACGGTTCATATTTCTCTTCAGCAATTTAAAAAGAAAATAAACACAGTTTTCTTTTTACACAGCTGAAGAAGATATTCTGCTTGAAACGTCCTGAAAATATACTGCTGTGCATTTTTCTACTTTGATGCATTATGTGCATCAACAATTTACTCAAATCCTCCACTAGTGTTTTTACTATTATAACAACCTTGACTTGCATAAAGAAGGAAAAAAATTGTGTGAAATAGCTCGCATCACTTGATTTTCAAGGTGTGGTATCCAAAGCATAATCAACAAGTACAGAGAAACATCATCTGTAATTGATAAACCCAGGACTGGAAGACCCAAAAAGCTGTCTAACAAGGATGAGCAATACTTGAAGATAATATCCTTAAGGAATAGAAAGAAGACAAGCGTTGAATTGACAACACAACTGGCAGAAGGCACAGGTGTCGGTGTCCATCCATCAACAGTCCAAAGCACATTTGATCATTGTTCCACAGTCCAATTTCTGTGTTCTTGTGCATATTTCAACCTTTTAGTCTTGTTCCCCTTTCTTAACAGAGGTATTCTTACTGCAACACATCCTTTAAGTCCTGATTTCAAGAGTGACCTTCGTACTGTTGATTTGATGGACAACGACACCTGTGCCTTCTGCCAGCTCTGTTGTCAAGTTCAAGTTCAAGTATATTTTCCTCTAGAGGAATTATCACTTTTTGACGTCACTACTGTGGTATTATGCCTTTTATTTCGAATGGCTCAGGACGCAAATATAGCCTTCATCCATGTATTATACGGAGCATCAAAAGAAACTTATCACTAATATGACACATTTATTGTCCCAAAAAAATAAGGTATATAAATGATGGACATTGACAAAATGTTTTTGGTTTCTTTTTCACTCGATCATTCATACTTGACCATGACAAGTTTGAGTGACTGTGACTGAAGCATATGCAGTTAATCACCTAATTAGTGAGACAGTTGATTGGACGTTGATTGGAGTCATTTCAGCTGTTGAATTGCAAGCTTGAATAAAAGCAATAAAGAAAATATATATATATATATATATATATATATATATATATATATATATATTACGGCTGCTCCGATTAATCAACTAAAGCGTTGATCGCAGATACTTTTTTTTTTTTTTAATGTAATTGAAATCAACCAATAGAAGAACTGCATTTTCTCCACGGCAGTCCATCATAAGTGAGTGGAGGCGGGACATAAACAGTTGAAGATCTTTAGTAGGTTTAACCAATGGGGAGTCAAAGATCTGCCCCTTGTTATACAGGTGTCCAATCACGAGTGAGCAGAGGCTGGACATACACCGTTGAAGGTATTCTCAGTTCCAGTTGAAGGTCTTGGGAGTTTAAACAATGGGAAAGTCAAAGATCTTATACAGGTGTCCAATCATGAGTGAGCAGAGGCATACACCAGAAATACCTTAACTGATGAAGCACCAATTCTTATGTGGAATTACTTTCTCTGATCTCTGCCTACGACAGCATGTTAAGCAATCACTTGTCAATAGCCACAGTATCCTCGGGTACCCGTAACAGGATTCCAAAAGAGCTTAATCTCTTCGGTGCCTCAAGTTCTGCGAGATTCAGAAGTACAAAAAGGAAGCCAAGTACGTAGCTATGTAAACAACCGATGTTCTGTGAAAATTGATTTTTTAGTACAACTATGCAGGACAGCGGCTATAAGATTGTTACCTTTATTAAAACTGTGCACTGATTAATCTACCGATTAATCAACTAATGCCCATAAATTAAACGATCAAAAATTGTAATCGACTGACAGCCCTGTATTAAGAGACCACTCAAGGGACAGTCTAACAGTGGCCTCTTAACACAGGTGGTCTCTTAAAAGAGGGCCCATTACTTATGAATTGTCTCTTTGTCTCTGACATGCCCTCCTGTAATTATGTATGTCTTACATACACTGTAAAAGCCAGCAGATGTAATATGAACACAAGGAAGTATGTAATTTGATAACATTCATTTAGATAATGCATTTACAAAACAAATTATTTAGTGAAAGTAATGAATGCTTGCCTGTCTCAGGTCACACAAAATGTTTTCAATCCTTTGCAAATTTCAATGCCTGTGTCTGCCTTTCAGGTACATGTTGATTCATTGCATCCTGAAACCAACGCCAGCATAAGCACAAGATCTTTTTCGATTACCGCGCACATTGTTTTCATACTCTTATAAGTATGGCTTGAATTTTTCTGTGTTTATTTTCCTTTTAATGGTTTGCCTTTAAGTCTTAAGCCGCTACATCCTAATTATGAGAACATTCTGTTAAATTAGCAGGTAAGAACAACACAACACGAAACTGACACATTGGAAGCTACCTAGTTCCCAGGCAAGTGCGAGAACGAAATGCAAGTTAAAGTAGCATCTAGGGGAAGTGATTAATGTCATTGCTTGTTTTTGTGTTCGAATAATGAAGAAGGTGAAACAGAATCAGCAATCAGGACATCAAGGTAAAAAGAAGCGACTTTGTTTAGTAATTAACAGTTTAATTAAGATATTGAATCGCCTCAAAACACGGTCACGTGAACAAAAATAAAAACCTAAAACTTCAAGCCCTAGTTCTTTCCGTTTCACAATGTTGTATCTGCATCTTTCTAGAGCCGAATTGTTCAGCAGTTTTTTTTTTGTTTCTCCACGTTTTCTCTCTTCCAATGTTGTTTTATTAATTACGGATAAAAGATTGCGAAAATGGTTATCGTATTCCTTTGAATTTAGGACTTACCATTTAAAACCATATTTTCCTTATAACAGCAGCCCTGTGTAAGGGTGCTTAATACAGGTTTGAGTCAGTTTCTGGGTAAGAGAATTGTGGTCGCTGGTCGCATTAGACAGGTGGTCGCTTAATACAGTTAAATAAAAGCACAAATATCATGGGGAGGAATTTAAAGTGGTCACTTAGGCCAGGTGGTCGCTAAATAAAGGTGGTCGCATGAGCAGGTTTGACTGTGTGTGTGTATGTGTGTGTGTGCCATATAAATCAAATGTAGTCGTCTAAACTCAAGCTTGTAAACTGACATCATGGCAGTGACAAGCCATCGGTATAGAGTTAAACTTACCATCTTCTTCTTCTTCCCCTTCTTCTTTCAATCCCATGATGCAGATGTGCTTCTTGAGTTGCCTCGTGTTACAGAATCTCCGACTGCATTTCCTGCACTCCAGCACGCCACCCAGGTCTCCAGATTCGGGCCCCTTCTCCTCCTGCTCCTTTCCAGGCTCGGCTTCTTCTCTTGGACTGGCGTTCGCATCCACAAGCTCCTCCTTCACAAAATACTTCTTGGTGGAGCCCTTGGGTCTCCCCCTCTTCCTCTTGACAACAACACATTCTGCAGAAAGGAAGAGGTCTCTAGTTATTCGTGAAATCGTGTGATGTGGATCACTTGACAACAGCAGAAATCTTCAGATGAACATTCCAGTCTGATCTGCCCAGCTGAATTTGCTCAGTACTGTACAGTTGACAACTCTACCAGTAAAGCAGAATAAAATAGATACTGTGCTATATTAGCTCTGTGTAGTTAAACTAAACAAAACATAAGTTACATTTTCTTAGACAAACGTTTAATTGTGGACGATGACAAACACTTCCTAGTCAGAAAGTTTATTTTTGTTTTGCAACATATTCTACAATAAGGTGTTTTACAGTTAGAGATGTATTTGTTCTAGAGCAGTTTAGCTTAACAGAGATCGCAATAATCAAGGCCACCACATTTTTGTAATTGCAGAAAGCCCTTAGTTTTGTGTTCTTTGGTTTGGCTATACGGTGGAATTAGCTGAAACTTCTGAGACAGAAATATGTTAAATGTAATATTAATAACTTAGTATGGAAGGTTTTGTGGACAGGTGGGGTTCTGGGAGAAAGCACTAACTTTTGGTACCTCTTTACTAATACCACTGTAGTGCTTGGGTTACAGTTTTTCCTTTTTTCAGTCATCAAACAACAAAGAAATAACAGCAGTACTGTGTGCTCATATTCCAGTTGTTATACATCAACATGAAGGATGTTCCTTATTAAAGTATTTCAATAGAAACAGCACACTCTCCCACCTTCTCCGCTCTTCTCTGACTGGGCTGTTGTAGACAGTGGTCTAAGGGGCACGATGATGTCATCAGGACTGAGACTCTCAACTGTGTGCTGTCCTGAGACGTGTGTGAGCAGCTCTGTCCGGCTGGGTGAGAACAAGTTACACACTTTGCACATGAATATTGAAACAGCGCCTGCGAGATGCAAAGGGAGACAAACACCAGAGACGTTAGGTACAGCCGAACCCTTCGTGTGGGTGGCTTGACCGCTGTGCAAGATACTGTCTCAGAAAAACATGATGATCAATTTTAACCAGCCAGCAGTTCAATTATTGTTTGGTAACAGCTTGGTAGACCAATGCTGTTGTTTAAGTTTGGAAGTTATATACCTTTCTACTTGTGAGAGGACTTGCTCATGAAAATATTTAGCTTTTTTATTTTTTATTTGTAATGAGCAATTATTTTTTCTCGTTTTCTCCCCAATTTGGAAAGCAAAATTATTTTTTTTATTTCAACCCGGCTCACCACTGCCACCCCCGCGCTGACTAGGGAGTGATGAAGATGGATACACGAGTCCTCCGAAACGTGTGCCGTCAGCCGTCGCTTTCTTTTCACACTGCAGGCCCGCCATGCAGCCACCTCAGAGCTACAGCGTCGGAGGACCACGCAGCTCTGGGCAGCTTAGGCTCTGCAGGCGCCCGGCCAGACTACAGGAGTCACAGGGTTTTTTTTTATAACCAATATACCTTTTTTTTCCATGCAGTTTTGTTTTCATTATTTAGAATATGGGAAGAGTCTACAATGGATAATAAAATATGTGTCAGAATAATATTTTTTAATTTTTATATAGGTTGCTATAGTAAAATTAAAGATTTGCAAAATGATAGAAATTGTGGGTAAAAATAGCATTAAATACAGTTATAACACGTAGTTAAACATGGCCATGAATTGGAAAGGGAAGGTGCAGTGGTTGTGCAGCAGTCAGTGTTGTTTTTCGTTAGTTTAATGTGAAAACAGTATAAGTAATAAGTGATAAAAGCACTGTATTCAAATAAAAAAGCTTTCTTAAAAAAACTTTTTAATCCATGTGTCCCGCTTTCAGCTCCTGACCACCATATTCAGATAAGTCACTGCAACAGTTTACTTTGAAGTTTTCCTTTTGTATTTTTCATAAGATATACCGACATGGAATAAATGCACCGTCAACTCCACCGTCATATAATTTTGCAATCATTGTAAAGTGCACCAGTGCTGCCAAATAGTGTCGCACAATTGTAATAATGTGCAATATATTGCATAACCATACTGATTTGGTATTTTAATTGTTTTCCATTCTTTGTTTTTGAAGGTCAGAGAACACTGTACTGCTAACGAGTGCATTGACAACTGAAATCAATGTGTGACATATCCCACGGCAACGGAGCCAATAATTGATTGGTTCTAGAGTGCAATAGATTGCTATCAATAAAATATATTGAATTAATGTACATGCATAATACATAAACATTCACGTAGTGTTATTCTTCGTATTAATGAAATCTGAAATGCATACCATACAGTTTACACAAGCCAAACAAACTTAAGCCAATTACTTAAGGAACTCTATAGACGGCAACACATTACGTATTTTTTTGTACACAACTGTAAATCGCCCTGGGTAAGGACGTCTGCTAATAAATAAATAAATACATAAATAAATAAATACAATAACTGAGAAGCACTTGGTGAAAACGTGCAGTTTGAATTATTTCTAAAGCGACTATTCAATGTCAACAACTGACAGTATGTCATGCAATAATAATAATAATAATAATAATAATAATAATAATAATAATAATAATAATAATAATAAATTAATTAATAAATAAATAAATAAATAAATAAATAAAGGCAGGCTGAAACCAGGATAACATTCATTTCAGATATACAACACCTTACCAAGACAACCGGTCACGAACCCTTAACAGTGACAAATACATTTTACTGAAAGAAGAATAAAAAGGCACGCGAGATGAAGCAAAATCACACGAGTTCCAAGTTGTTTGTTTGTTTGATTCATTTATTTTTATATTTTTTGTGGATGTACTTACACAGAGAAAGTTTTGAACCCAACGTTCTCTGTGTCTGTCAACTACTTTTACCTTCACTGCAAAGCTATCTGCAACAACAGCAAAAACAAATTCAATTTTACTGGAACCTACCTGCAGTCTGGGAGTCCATGGTACCCTTAAATAAATCTAAACAGGGCCGGTGGTTATTTATCTTTGTCAATTAATAATGTGATCTGCTTTATTTTCGTGAAACATTTTTAATTTTAAAGGCTTATTTGCCAGAAGGTTTCTGACGAATCTGCGTTATCAGACATGGCAAATGGAGTCTCCTTGAAGCTGTGGGTGATGGGAAAGATTGAGGCAAATGGCATTGCTTTGGTAAGGGCTCCCTCTATCAGTCGGAGGAGTATATTTTCACTTCATTTACTTCCAAAACACAAATCATTTTATTGTTGTTTTATTATTTATTGAGTATGGTCTGCTTTGGTCTCTCTTTGTACCTGTGCTGGCTCTGCCCTGAATAAACTATGCTGTGAACTCACATTGCAGGGGACTATGGTTACCAGATGTCCCATTCAAAACATAAAATCTTAGGGATTCTTTATTTTTTTTTAATAATTAATATTCGTATATTTGTATTAATATAATATATGTTGTGGTGTGTTTAACATACCTTTGTCAAGGGAAAGTGTGTTTGAAAACAGTGGAGGTACTAACAGGCTTTTGATGCCATGGATATTTGTACTGTGTAGGTCATGCTTGTGCAGTTTTAAATGAAACACGGTTTGTATTACTTTGTTATTTTTTATTTTTCATACCACATATTACCACAGCAGTAGCTTCAGGGTGCAACATGTCACTGTATGTCAATCATTATGGGAAGCATCTGATTGGTGAATGACAGGAAATAAGGCATTGGTTCCTGAACAATTTGCTCCAGTTAATCACTATACATTTGCACTTGCTAAAAGGATCAAAGTGATTAATACCCTTCAGCTAGGTTCAGTAAAGATGACGTTCACAGACACAAGTATTGGCTTATTATACCATAACCTAAGATAACAGATTACAGACACACATGTAGTACACTTGAACCACTTTTTAATAAAACAAAAAGTAAAATACACAATTTCTAGTAATTTAACAAATAATCTTTATCAAAAACAAACAACGTATTTCATTTGAAGTATTGGCAGCCCTGCTTTAGTATTTCGTCCTCCTTTTGCTTTTATTACGGCTTTCAGACATTTATAATAATTCTTAACCAGCGTGTTGCATCTTGTCGGTGAAATCAGACAGATTGGATACACAATGCTTGGTTAAAGCTTTTTTCAGATCAGTCCAAAGCATTTCTATTGGATTGAGATCTGGTGATTGTGAAGACCATTCCAGAACTTTTATCTTCATTTTCTTCAAGAATTCCAGAGTGGATTAACCCTATGCTTTATAAGATAAACTGTCTGCCAATCAGCCTATGAGCAGATGATATCATTGTACTTCGTAGAATGTTTTGATACATGGCTGCATTCAATGAATTGTTTTTAAATGTGTGTGCCCAGTTATTTGACCCCCGGTTTTATGAAATGTCTTTAAAGTTGTTTGCAGTGAAGTCTACGTGCATACACCTGTTATGTGTTCAGAAGCCTTTCATTTTATGACTTGTATTTAAAGTGGTTTCAGTGAAGTCTACGTGCATACACCTGTTATGTGTTCAGAAGCCTTTCATTTTATGACTTGTATTTAAAGTTGTTTGCAGTGAAGTCTACGTGCATGCACCTGTTATGTGTTCAGAAGCCTTTCATTTTATGACTTGTATTTAAAGTGGTTTCAGTGAGGTCTACGTGCATACACCTGTTATGTGTTCAGAAGCCTTTCATTTTATGACTTGTATTTAAAGTGGTTTCAGTGAAGTCTACATGCATACACCTGTTATGTGTTCAGAAGCCTTTCATTTTATGACTTGTATTTAAAGTGGTTTCAGTGAAGTCTACGTGCATACACCTGTTATGTGTTCAGAAGCCTTTCATTTTATGACTTGTATTTAAAGTGGTTTCAGTGAGGTCTACGTGCATACACCTGTTATGTGTTCAGAAGCCTTTCATTTTATGACTTGTATTTAAAGTGGTTTCAGTGAGGTCTACGTGCATACACCTGTTATGTGTTCAGAAGCCTTTCATTTTATGACTTGTATTTAAAGTGGTTTCAGTGAGGTCTATGTGCATACACCTGTTATGTGTTCAGAAGCCTTTCATTTTATGTCTTGTATTTAAAGTTGTTTGCAGTGAAGTCTACGTTCATACACCTGTTATGTGTTCAGAAGCCTTTCATTTTATGACTTGTATTTAAAGTGGTTTCAGTGAGGTCTACGTGCATACACCTGTTATGTGTTCAGAAGCCTTTCATTTTATGACTTGTATTTAAAGTGGTTTCAGTGAGGTCTACGTGCATACACCTGTTATGTGTTCAGAAGCCTTTCATTTTATGTCTTGTATTTAAAGTTGTTTGCAGTGAAGTCTACATGCATACACCTGTTATGTGTTCAGAAGCCTTTCATTTTATGACTTGTATTTAAAGTGGTTTCAGTGAAGTCTACATGCATACACCTGTTATGTGTTCAGAAGCCTTTCATTTTATGACTTGTATTTAAAGTGGTTTCAGTGAAGTCTACGTGCATACACCTGTTATGTGTTCAGAAGCCTTTCATTTTATGACTTGTATTTAAAGTGGTTTCAGTGAGGTCTACGTGCATACACCTGTTATGTGTTCAGATGCCTTCCTTTGTAGTTCTTTCATGCACTTTTATGCCTAGTGCTTTTAAATCTTTTTTAAGTCCTTGGCTTTCAATCTTGGATTTTTTTTTTTTGCTGCTTGGACGATTCTCCTTCCAGTTGTACTCATACTTTTCTTTTGACATCCACTTCTTTTAGCATTTCAGTTGAATTTGCTATGTGGCACTTGATACAGCTCTGATTGTGGATTTTGGTATTCCGTATTTCTTTGACAGTGTTCTGTAGCCATTAACTTTGTTGTAGTTTGCTACAAGTCCTTTGACTTGACCATCATCTGCTGTGTTGCCAAAACGTTCTTTAACTGGCTATTGATTTATAATGCAGCTTAGTGACTGCATAATGGTTTTAAATGAATATATATATATATATATATATATATATATATATATATATATATATATATATATATATATATATATATAGTGAGAGAGTGTAGTGCTGGGGAGCAATGGACTACACCTCCCAAAAGGTCACAGGCTGAAAAACCTTAATTTTGTAATTGTTTTATTGTTTAAATTACATTTGTTAATTATTTTGTTAGTAATTATCCCCTGCACCTGGCTATCATTGTAAATTAGAGCTAGGTGCAGGGTATTAAAAGAAAGCAGTCTGTTCTGGGCTGCTGGTGTGTGCACAGCTGTAATTATAGAAGAAAGGTAGTGTAAAACCTTTTTGTGGTGTACTGTGTTTGTTTTGTAACCGGTAAACAAGCTTACCTGTCCGGTTATTAGGGAAGGTTCCAGCATGTGTCCGTGCTCATAAGAGCTAGGTGTTTATTTTCGTTTTATTTTAGTTTTTTGTAAATATTAAAATTGTATGAAAGTGCTGAAACTTAATTTCTCAGTGTCCTGGGTCATATTTAAAAGGGGCAATCTATATCTATCTATCTATCTATTATTATTATTATTATTTGTTTATTTAGCAGACGCCTTTATCCAAGGCGACTTACAGAGACTAGGGTGTGTGAACTATGCATCAGCTGCAGAGTCGCTTACAATTACGTCTCACCCGAAAGACGGAGCACTAGGAGATTAAGTGACTTGCTCAGGGTCACACAATGAGTCAGTG
Organism: Acipenser oxyrinchus oxyrinchus; assembly: GCA_030684275.1. NCBI lineage: Eukaryota > Metazoa > Chordata > Actinopteri > Acipenseriformes > Acipenseridae > Acipenser > Acipenser oxyrinchus. Next base: position 843,657 of record CM060249.1, read on the forward strand.
GCTGAGGTGGGATTTGAACCGGGGACTTCCTGGTTACAGGCCGTTTTTTTTAACCACTATATATACTGTATATATATATATATATATATATATACATATATATATATATATATATATATATATATATATATATATATATATATATATATATATATATATATAGTTCTATTACATTTTTATAGACTCTTAATGTATATATTGGTGTCAATAATTTTGTCATGACTATTTGAAATTGCTTAAATGCCTTTTTTTCTTTTTCCCCCATAAAAATGTTTAACTACCAGAAATTGTGTATTTCGGTCTTTGTTATGTTAATTCGTGGCTAATGTTCACTAAATGCTTGTATTGAATTTTTTTTTTTTCCTGTGTGTGTAGGGCGCCAGTACCTTTTGTCTGTGACTTTTCATTTTAAGGTCACTTTGCTGTAAATCACTTACCAGAAACCCAAGAGTGTAATTGAAAACAAGAAGCAGTAATGGAACGATAGGGTTGCTGTTCCTGACCCAGTAAGTCTGTGCACCATATTTGAAAAAAAGTTCTAGCACAATGTCTCTTTATAGGTAAAAGCCAAACCAAGTGTTGCTTTCCTGGTGACAGTATTTAGGTGTCTGGTTACTTCTGATCAGCAGGTACATCTTTTTCTCACAGTTTGCAGTTGAAGCTTGGCTCGCCTTCTCTCCCCTCTCAGACTCTGACCTCTCCTCCCTCCTCCAAGGGTCCAGAGTGCCCACCATATGCACCCTGGACCCACTCACCTCTTTCAAGCATCTGCTCCTGCTCTACTCCCCTTCATCTCCTCCCTTCTCAACACCTCTCTCCTCTCTGGCCTTTTTCCCTCTGCCTTCAAATAAGCCTCTATCATAAGAACATAAGAAAGTTTACAAATGAGAGGAGGACATTCAGCCCATCTTGCTCGTTTGGTTGTTAGTAGCTCATTGATCCCAGAATCTCATCAAGCAGCTTCTTGAAGGATCCCAGGGTGTCAACTTCAACAACATTACTGGGAAGTTGGTTCCAGACCCTCACAATTCTCTGTGTAAAAAAAGTGCCTCCTATTTTCTGTTCTGAATGCCCCTTTATCTAATCTCCATTTGTGACCCCTGGTCCTTGTTTTTTTTCAGGTCAAAAAACGTCCCCTGGGTCGACATTGTCTATACCTTTTCAAAAAAATCCCCTGGGTCGACATTGTCTACACTCCCCTCCTCAGAAAACCTACCCTCAACCCCACCTCCCTCCAGAACTACCGTGCTGTTTCCCTCTTACCCTTCCTCTCTAAAACCCTCGAGTGGGCAGTACACCACCAGCTCTCTGCTCAACCCTCTCCAATCTGGTTTCCGCTCTGCTCACGCCACTGAAACTGCTCTCCTGTCTGTTGCTAATTTGCTAAACTCTGCCCGTGCTGCCTCTCTCTCCTCTGTCCTAATTCTCCTCGATCTCTCTACTGCCTTTGACACTGTCGATCACTCTATTCTCCTATCCTCTCTCGCTGACCCGGGAATCTCTGGCACTGAACTTCTACATCTGACCTCCTTTTCTTCCCCTCCTCCTGATCTCTCTATCTCCATTCCTCTGGAATCTACCACACTCTCTCCCTCCTCCTCCTCAGCCAAGAACCTTGGACGTAACCCTGGACCCATCTCTCCTACTCCCTTCACATCTCCACTCTAGCACACACCTGCCATTTCTTCCTGAGCAACATACAAAGAATCCGACCCTTCCTCACCAACTACTCCATACAACTCCTGGTCCAGGCCCTGGTACTCTCCTGCCTAGACTACTGCAACTCCCTCCTGGCCGGCCTCTCTGCGTCTGCCACCCGTCCGCTCTAGCTCATCCAGAACTCTGCTGCTCGCCTAGTGTTCTCTCTGCCTCGCTTCTCCCATGCTACTCCACTGCTCCGCTCACTTCACTGGCTCCTGATCACCACTCATATCCAGTTCAAGACTCTTGTACTCGCCTACCGATGCCTTGACCAGACTGCACCCAGCTACCTCCAGACCCCCATCTCTCCCTACACCACCACCCGACCTCTCCGCCTGCACTAGAAGACTGGCTGTACCTTCTTTACACTCCCCTGCCTCCAGAGCCCGCTCCTTCTCCACCCTCCCCCCACAGTGGTGGAATGACCTTCCTATTGATGTCAGGACTGCCCAGTCCCTGATCACCTTCCAGCGCTTCCTCAAAACACAACTCTTCAGACAACTCCTGTAAAACTCAACCCTTCCCTTCTGGACAATATAGCACTCTGCCTTTAATTTGCATTTATCTGCTCCCTATTTTACTGTATTTAATCCTGCACTGAACCCAATCTGTAGTATCTTGTATTTCACGTGCACTCGTATCTAACCCTGATGTAACTATCAACACTGTTATCTGCTCTTGAACTGCCCTGATATCAAATCGTACTGGGTTTTCTATTTGGTCTTATTAGGGCTGAAGTCATTGTATTTTGTATCTTGCTCTTAATTGTACTGTAATTCTTGATATGTATTCTTTGTATGCAACTGTAAGTCACCCTGGGTAAGGGCATCTGCTAAGAAATAAACAATAATAATAATCTGCATGGCAGCTGCTTGATCTCCTTTCATGTACACAGCTGTCTTCTATGATTCTTTGGTTTCCGTTTTATTATTGCCGTTGTCCAACACAATGTATCATTTTGTGTTCATTTGTTTTAATTTACCAACATATAATTCAATTTTTAACATATCCATTTGACTCCTACTTAAATTATTTTTTCTTCACCTTATGTTACCAAAACCCTGTATTAAAAATACCATTCCCACAGAGATGTTTTGTTCTTATTAAAAAAGAAACACTCCGTTCTATCTGGTGATTGATGTTGAAAATGCAATGAAGCGACTGCACTAATACACATACATAAATCACCCAATAGAGAGATAGGGGTGGCTGCTGGCTCAATGCTTAGAGCAAGAAACTGCCCATCAGCGAACATGAGCAGTTTATTATGACTTTTACAGTGAACAACAATCTTGTCACTGTGAAAGCAGTACTTTTAGTACCGCTGTTGTCACAAGGATATGCCCTCTTTATCTAGTCTTCATCTTGTTTATGATCTGTAACCCTCAGCAAATTTGCCCTTGTGAAACCTAGCCAAGGGTAGATTCCCGCATTATTTTGATTGCTTTTATCTATTATTTATGTGTGTCCTTCATTTTGATCATGTGCAACTTGTCCTAGTCTGTATGTCAAATAAAACCCCACAGAGGCTGGATTGAAATTTCTGGAAGGAACAAAGTCAGGTTTGTTCATTAAAGTAAGCCTATACCCCTCAGGACTGGTGTACACAGGGCACTGTTAGCTTTACTGAGCCTGATCAAAAAAGGAATTCATGCTTTGCAGGTGAAACAGTATCCACCCCTACAATGAGATCAGTGCCCACCCTGTAACACATCTACATCCAGCCATGGGACCCTCTCTTTGGACTTACATGCTTTACTTGAGACCATTCACTTCTTAGCTAATGACAACATACTACATGCCCAAGCTGTTATACAGTAGCCAAGCCTATTCAACACAAGCTATACAGTAAGTGGTGCCTCAACGGCAATGGGGGGTTAAGCAGCTCAATCTTGTGTCATTCACAGAAGGTTAAGCAGCTCACTCTTGTATCATTCACAGAAGGTTAAGCAGCTCACTCTTGTATCACTCATGGGAGGTTAAGCAGCTCACTCTTGTATCACTCACAGAAGGTTAAGCAGCTCACTCTTGTATCACTCACAGAAGGTTAAGCAGCTCACTCTTGTATCACTCACAGGTTAAGCAGCTCACTCTTGTATCACTCACAGGTTAAGCAGCTCACTCTTGTATCACTCACAGAAGGTTAAGCAGCTCACTCTTGTATCACTCACAGGTTAAGCAGCTCACTCTTGTATCACTCACAGAAGGTTAAGCAGCTCACTCTTGTATCACTCACAGGTTAAGCAGCTCACTCTTGTATCACTCACAGGTTAAGCAGCTCACTCTTGTATCACTCACAGAAGGTTAAGCAGCTCACTCTTGTATCACTCACAGGTTAAGCAGCTCACTCTTGTATCACTCACAGAAGGTTAAGCAGCTCACTCTTGTATCACTCACAGGTTAAGCAGCTCACTCTTGTATCACTCACAGGTTAAGCAGCTCACTCTTGTATCACTCACAGGTTAAGCAGCTCACTCTTGTATCACTCACAGAAGGTTAAGCAGCTCACTCTTGTATCACTCACAGGTTAAGCAGCTCACTCTTGTATCACTCACAGAAGGTTAAGCAGCTCACTCTTGTATCACTCACAGGTTAAGCAGCTCACTCTTGTATCACTCACAGGTTAAGCAGCTCACTCTTGTATCACTCACAGGTTAAGCAGCTCACTCTTGTATCACTCACAGGTTAAGCAGCTCACTCTTGTATCACTCACAGAAGGTTAAGCAGCTCACTCTTGTATCACTCACAGAAGGTTAAGCAGCTCACTCTTGTAGCATTCACAGAAAGTTAAGCAGCTCACTCTTGTATCATTCATCACTTCACTGCTCAGTACTGATTTATTTTTGGGGGGGCAGGCTAATTTTAAGCCAAAAATGATTTTGGGACAACATGTAAGAAAGGACAAACTGTAGTAAGCCTTGACTGTTATTACGTATGACAAATAGTAGATATGTTATAACCTGAAAGAAATGTAATGAGGTGAGTTTGGCAATTTACTTTTCTTTATATATATATATATTTATATAATATAAAGGGATAATGGCATTGCTTTTGAGTTATGAGGTGATAATGCAACTCTCTAGTCTATACAGGTATTACTTGAACAAGGGAGCTTCATTGTTACCACCATAGCAATTACACTACTTTTAAAGTGAATTATTTTTTACCTTTGATTCCTGAAATTCTTTGTGCAGTCCACTGAAAGAGCTAACTTTTTGAGAGCGCCCGTGTGAAGGGTTTCATCAGTAAGCAGTGGTTTTAGAACACGTCATTGATTAGTGTTCTTTTTGAGAGCAGGATTTGTTTAGACTAGTTAGTAGACTAATAATGTTAAGGACATTGCATTTTATGCCATCTATAGTTTGTCATTAACATTAGCTATACAGTACTTATATATATATATATATATATATATATATATATATATATATATATATATATATATATATCAGTAATCTTGTTTTGAATAGCATATTTACGGCATCCATCTCATTTAAGTTTGTTTTATTACTGATACTATTATTATTATTATTATTATTATTATTATTATTATTGTTATTATTATCATCAGTCTAAACACAGCACAGCATATAAACCCTGTTTTCCTATTTCTGGATTCTCTTCATAGTTTTATATTTATTTACAATCCAGCATTGTTGTTAAATTGTTTGAACTAACTGCTAAATCCCAATGGAGTCAGTTTATTACTCACTTTACTGCATTTACAATGAGCAGTTTCCTTTACTAATAAACTGATGTTTTCATGATGTTAAAATAATAATAATAATCATCATTTTAAATTCTCTTTTATTAATAACTTGAAATTGCCTAAATAAAACATTCACGGAGTAAGTTATATCCTCCATAATTTTAAATAATATAATTTGAAATAAATGTGGTTATTGAAATAAAACAAAGCTACAATGTTAACTGGTCTGCAGTCGGTAGCTATTCACTGCAACAGTACTGGTTATAGTATCCTACTTCGCTGGGTTTGCAGCGATCCTGAATTTCTAAAACAGTACTCTGTCAAAACTGAAGGGTTTTGTTTGTTGTTGTCGGTAGCAGAAAAAAAATACTAGAAAGTGTATTTTGAGAAGTGAAAGCACGTTTAGCAGCACACAGGTGGTACAGCAGACTAGATGCACTTCTGTGACACTGGAACTCACTTTGACAGCAGAGTATTATTATAATTATTTATTTCTTAGCAGACGCCCTTATCCAGGGCGACTTACAGTCGTAAACAAAAATACATTTCAAGAATCACAGTACAAGTAATAATACAATTAAGAGCAAGATAAAATACAATGACTTCAGTTCTAGCAAGTACAAGTATATGACAAAATACGATTCAATAACGGAGCAGGTAACAGTGTCAGTGATAGTTACATCAGGAGATCATTAAATACAAAATACTACAGATTAAATGACAGTTGTGACAGATTACAGTACTCTAAAGTACAGGATTAAATGCAGTAAAGTAGGGATACGGATAGGGGCTCTCCAGGACCCCTGCTGTAGAGGCATTGCTGCATTGTAGAGTGCTCTGGAAGCAGCAGCAGATTTCCATCAAGTGTTGCTGAAACATCGACATGCATGTTGCAAATGTAAGTGTAAAATACCAACAAGAACTTCAAAAAAGAACAGGCGGACCAGTGAAAATACAGCTTGTGCTAGTAAAAAAAAACTTTGATTAGAACTCCTTTAGTAACTAAGGCTGTAAATCAATGGCTAATAGATTAGTGACTGGTTTCTCAGACAGTCAGCACTAATTCTAAGACTGCCTTGTGGTAAGGTGGTCCTAGACTACAATTCACATTGTGTATGAAAAAGTAGACTTGATTTTGTATAGTTCTTCATTTGTCTTTCATTTTTCACATTCATTTACACATATATTAAAATAACAACAAATAAAACAGGGCAGCATAAAACAGCGATTCTTAGTAAAATACTATGCTTTTTATTTTCACATTAAAAAAAAACAAACATGTATTAATTGCTGCTAAACAGATGTAGAATACATCATGTTCGGTTGGGGGGTGGGGGAGGTGAAGGGTGAAAAATAAAAAGCCAAACTGAAAGTTGTAGAGGTGCATGAGGAACGGTTTGAATGTGTTGCTGTGTGCTGCAGATTCCGTGCTGTAGTGTGTTCTTCCAAGTCTGTCAAAGTAAACACCCTTCTCCCAGCCCTTATCTTTATGCTATAGCTGAGTGTAGGATGTTTACATTGACTGAAACTTGGTATTTCAGAGAGAGAAAAAAACAAATCTTCAAAGAGATCACGTACAAAACTAGCTTCTTGGTGTACTACCCAGATTCTGATATTTACAATGACTTGTGCTAATGCAAGTAGTTTACAAAGTTTCATTTCAGCTGGATAGATCAGGGCTTCTCAAACTCGGTCCTGTGGACCCCCCTGTGGCTGCTGGTTTTCATTCCAACCGAGCTCTCAATTACTTAACTGGACCCTTAATTGAACTGATAATTTGCTTAATTAGGAGGCTGTGTGGTCCAGTGGTTAAAGAAACAGGCTTGTAACCAGGAGGTTCCCGGTTCAAATCCCACCTCAGCCACTGACTCATTGTGTGACCCTGAGCAAGTCACTTAACCTCCTTGTGCTCCGTCTTTCGGGTGAGACGTAATTGTAAGTGACTCTGCAGCTGATGCATAGTTCACACACCCTAGTCTCTGTAAGTCGCCTTGGATAAAGGCGTCTGCTAAATAAACAAATAATAATAATAATTAGACATTTATACTTGTTTTCAGCTCTTGAACAGCTACATATTTCAAGTTAACTATAACATTTGATAAGTAACTTAAACTGCAACTGTTTAACTTGAAATATGCAGCTGTTCAAGAGCTGAAAACAAGTAAAAAGGTCTAATTAAGCAAATTAGTTAAATTAAGGGTCTAATTAAGTAATTGAGATCTCAGTTGGAAATAAAACCAGCAGACACGGGGTCCCCAGGACCGAGTATGAGAAGCCCTGGGATAGATGCACTGTATGTTTAAATGGAAATGTGACATACTTACAAGCAAAATCTGTTCTAACATAGTAACATCATCTTTGTTTTGTTTTAGTCCCCAAAGATGCTTTGCTGGAAAAACAAAAATGTCTTTCAAATAAACAATTCTGGAAATGGCCAGTGTGTGTTAACTTGTTCATAACTGAGGCGCTTATAATGGTAAAACAGACTTCCTAATATAAATTAGTGAGATCTACAGAATTCATTGATTGGAGTACACCACACACACACACACTATTTGCCAAATGAAGCACAAAACAAACATATTACACAAAGTATTTATTCATGTATTTTGTGGTTGATCAAGCAGTTGTTTCTGTCCATTTCCATGACGTACAGTAAGCAGAAAGTAGCCAGCAGCAGCAAACATCTCACTGAAAGCTCATATATCTCATTACAGCTTCCAGTCGGGGATGTTTACAGCAACAGACTACAAAGTTTACAGTTGTGGAGGTTGAGGAGATTCTCAGATGTAAAAGTAATCCTCACATAGGTTAAAACTGGCACACCATTGTAGAATGCACATGCACACAGGAGACAAACAATGTTCAAGCGTAAGCTTTGGGTTAACGAGGCAAATGTGTGCAGTTGCCATGGACACAAAGCTGACCTTTGCTGTTTTGAAGTACATCAAGTTGAAGAACCAGTGGTCAGACTAACAGACTTCTACAGAATGATTAAATGGCTTGAGCCAGCTATTGAACTGGTAAATAAATGCATGCAGAATCCACCTTCAAACAATAGCATGGCTGCAGTATAGCACACTATATCCTAAATTTGAGTGTTTTTTTATATAGGCTTTTCAGTGGTTTAAAATATTTTAGATGAAGCTCAATTATACTTTCTTTACCGTTTTGTGTAGCACTTTGAGACTACTGTTATAAAAACTCCAAACCACTCCAAATGTTGGCGGTTCCTGTACATATTAAGTTTTGGTCAGATAAAGATCCCTGCAGTTTGCAGGGCGCAGTCTATAGTACAGGCTATAGTACAGTAACTTCAGGTCATGAAAAAACATAAAAATGCATAATGATGAACTAAACGATTAAAATACAATCGTATAACAATTCTGTTAATCCTCCCCAAACTGAAAGACCAGATGATGGCATGCATTTTTTAAAGAAAAAAAATATGAATGCCAAAATCCATTCAATACATTACTTAATTATCTAAAAGCACTAGCATAAATACCTTCACCCTTTACTTTTGTTATTCAGAGCTTTATGTTTTTTGGACAGGAATATTTAAAACTTGCACATGGTGCAGTTAAGAAATTTTAAATGAAAACCAATCCCTCTGAATGCAAGGGCTGTAAACATAAATATAGGACTAGTCATAGTGCAAGACAAATTTACAACACATCACATGAAAGACTCAGGAGTACCGGTTTATTTAAACACTGTATTGAACTGTGGAAACTGCAATGCAAGTCTGAATGAACTTTTCATCCTGTGATACAGAGGCTGCCATGGAGATATGACATCTGAGTTCACTCACTGTAGTTCAAGGGGTATGCTCGTGTATACAGGTTGAGATCGGATGGCTGAAATGGAAGAATCTTTTAATCTAATCGACCTGAAGCCAGCTCAGGTTTGAGTTTCCAGTGTACTGTAAATGCACTACAAGAGGCCCTTGGGTTGCCTGCATTGAGTCTGACCAGATCACCGAGATCAAGATCCCTGTTGTTCTTCAGCAAGTGCAATCTTAACCACCACAGGCAAATAGGATATTAGTGCATTTAACAACAAAGGGCCCAAGTCAGAGAACAGTACAGTACTTCATGAATTGCTTCCAGCAGGATTTCAACTTGTGACCTTTTGGTCCCGAAAGCCAAAAATGCTGCCCATTGAGACATCAACACTGAGAGCTGGGTATCACACATAAAGGAAGGTTACTGATGAATACTTTACTGCAGGGTTCTGACAGTCTACCTAACAGGAGTTCAGTAGGACTAACCCATTTTGAGGCAGTCTTGACTGGCAACTACTGACACAATGATGACGCCACATGGAATCTAAATCCTAGAAACTGCAGTATAAAGCAGTTTATCCTCTAGGTGAACATTATACGGCTATGTAGTAGTATACAGTACAAACTTCTCGGCTTAAGCATCTGTACCCGGGGGCACGAGAACTTGGGGTGCGCTGCAGCCCCTGGCTTGCAGTACAGCGATGCTGTGCCCCTGCTGGTGCAATGATAACCCTGCTAGTTCCATTAGTCTTATCAGCTGTGTGTGCAGTACACCTTTTTACATTGCTTTAGAACACAGACAATAATAGACCAATCAACACCGACTGTCACCACCTGCTAAAAGCAGTTCATCACAAATGCTGCTAACTGGGGATGCTGCCTTGTAGAGCAACACTAAAAACACACGTACACAGTGACATTTTGGACTCAGAGGTCCATTCCCTCGTGAAAAATAAATCAGCATTGCAAGTCAACCTTTGGAGCCTTCTGACTGTCCTTGTGTGCAATAACTACTGTAAATAAAATACACTGTTCAACCTGTTTTTAGAAGAAAACATTTCTAAATTACAGAACTTAAGTGGATCATAGCAGTATGCGCCAACATGTTTTAACAGAATATACATGGGCTACAGTTTTGTTGAATGGTTTCAGCACCCCCACTAAAACATTGTTCGAGCGCCACTGTCTGTACCCAGCTCAGATAAACTCACCTTGCCTCAGTTTAACGAAGGGCAGGCACCCAGCAAAAAGCAAATACAGTTACACAACCTCTGCAGCAGCACACTGTACACCAACTGTCAAACTTCTGAAACGGGAAAATGCATATTGTGCTTACAAATAAAACCTCCAAACATACTGTAACAGCAGTAGGGTAGGTGATAGTAAACATTTCCCATAGCAAATAAAAAATAAAAATATGTGACGCTTGTTTGTGCGTTTACCCCTGGGGCAAAGCTGGCAGCTAACCCAGCAAGGAATTCCACTCCATCCCTTCCTTATCTTGATTAACAAAGAATGGACTTCGCTCACGTTTTACATTTTAATGATAAAGTTCACTTTGCTTACTGTATACATCGTCTTTTCTAATCACGCACCTTTATTTTTTAAATGCCTATAAGTTGATTACGAATCTTGGTTGGACATTCAGGTCTGTTTTTGAGGGGCGAGCAGAAAACGAATAAATAAATCTGTTGTTTAACAACTACTTGAACAATTATTAATGTGCACAATACTACTGTAGCTTGGTCTAATAAAGGCCACTGTTATGAACCAAAAATAAAACAGTAATATTTATAATAATAATAAAAATGACCGGTAATACACCAGAACCCATTCCAACAGTATCAATTTTCAAATAAGTAAATAAATAATCATTTACAGTAATGACTAGCAGGTATTTGCCTATCTGATCCAGGGCATTGATGGGGATTGTAGCCTACCTGTACGTAGAATAAACTGTTCACACTGAAAGCAGTCAGTCACTTGTTTATCATACCTTTATATAACGGGTAACTATTTTAACATGTGTATACTTCCGTAACTACAGGAGCGCAATTTAATGTCAACACTGCGGACAGATAATTGTGAACTCAGCACAGTAGTACTGTAGTATACACAGTATGTTGCAGGTTTGTTTCTTTCTTTCTTTTAGAAAAAAAAAAAAACAATCGCTTTCATGACGATATAACGACTGCTAATTGTACGCTTTAAATTGTACATCTTAAAGCCTGCAGTCCCGCGTTACAAAAATAAATAAATAAAAAGTATAGTCACCAAACTCGAACTCGAACTCTGCCTTGGTGAAATTTCTGTAGCGTAGCCTAATCGACCGGGTATCAACTAAATCTGAAAACAGACGTGAACTTTCTCACGATATCACATTGTGAATCCTTACCCGCCACCACCCCATACGTTATTGTTTTCCATATAAATTCATATTCCTATGATCCATTCTGATACATTCCACTGCTTGCTTTCTTATTTTTAACACCACAACAGAGCTTCCCCGCCTCCGCCATTCTCTGTCTGTTTGCTTCCGTCTCTCGTCTTAAGTTTGACCTTAAATTACCCGACACTAGTACTGACGTCATTGTCATGGAAACAGCGCTCCGCCCCCTGCGTGAACTCATTCACAAACAGGATCAGGCCGAAGAGGATGAGGTCTGTTCAAGGAAAAAAAATAGGTTAATTTATAAACAGCATGGTTCATTTCTAAACAGTGGTATGGTTCATTTCTAAACAGTATGGATCATTTATTTTAAGGATGGTTCATTTTTTTAAGATGGTTAATTTACGAACAGTATGAGTAATATGATTTTAACAAGGTTAATTTGTTTTATATATAGTTAATGTATAAAGTGTGGTTAATTTATTTTCAAGATGGTTAATTTATTACCGGTATGGTTAAGACATTAAATAGCGCTGTGAAAGACACCCTTGTAGGTTTAAACTTTCCATGAAAAGGCTAAAATGAAGAGTCATTATTTTGAAACTACAGTGTTTTACGGATTTGATGGACAAGAAAGCTAATCGCTGTACTCAATACTGGTATTAATACTACTACTACTACTACAAATAATAATAATAATAATAATTCAAAGTATGTTTAATATTTTCATTATTTTTGCTCTAATACTCTGAAATTGCCCTACACATTACAAGTCTGTCTGTTTTAACATACTGGAGCACTAACCTCCCTATACCTATGGGCTTATATGTATGATCATAAGGTAGCTTGATATTATTTTGGAGGGCTTGCTTGTGCGCCTTAATAATAATAATAATAATAATAATAATAATAATAGAGAACACAGCTTCTAATAATATCAGTAACATTCTTTTGAACTTACTGGCGAATCCTGATGTGCAAAAAGCAATATCAGATGCACTGGACAACAATTTTAACAGTGTAACTCCAACACACCGGTCCTCAAATTCCATTGAAGATGAAGTCAGGAGTATTTTTAATTTCAGCAAATGATCATCAAGACCAGCCCCAGCTTTTGATGTGTCTCTGCCACACTAAACAACACGATGCTGAATTCGCATTCCAGCTTCTTATTCACATTCCAGCTTCTTATTCACATTCCAGCTTCTTATTCACATTCCAGCTTCTTATTCATATTCCAGCTTCTTATTCATATTCCAGCTTCTTATTCATATTCATGCTTCTTATTCATATTCCAGCTTCTTATTCATATTCCTGCTTCTTATTCGCATTCCTGCTTCTTATTCGCATTCCAGCTTCTTATTCATATTCCAGCTTCTTATTCACATTCCAGCTTCTTATTCGCATTCCTGCTTCTTATTCATATTCCTGCTTCTTATTCATATTCCAGCTTCTTATTCATATTCCTGCTTCTTATTCATATTCCTGCTTCTTATTCATATTCCAGCTTCTTATTCATATTCCTGCTTCTTATTCACTTTCCAGCTTCTTATTCGCATTCCTGCTTCTTATTCACTTTCCAGCTTCTTATTCATATTCCTGCTTCTTATTCATATTCCAGCTTCTTATTCACATTCCAGCTTCTTATTCATATTCCTGTTTCTTATTCACATTCCAGCTTCTTATTCATATTCCTGCTTCTTATTCATATTCCAGCTTCTTATTCATATTCCTCCTTCTTATTCACATTCCAGCTTCTTATTCATATTCCAGCTTCTTATTCATATTCCTGCTTCTTATTCATATTCCAGCTTCTTATTCGCATTCCAGCTTCTTATTCATATTCCTGCTTCTTATTCACATTCCAGCTTCTTATTCATATTCCTGCTTCTTATTCATATTCCAGCTTCTTATTCGCATTCCAGCTTCTTATTCATATTCCTGCTTCTTATTCACATTCCAGCTTCTTATTCGCATTCCTGCTTCTTATTCACTTTCCAGCTTCTTATTCATATTCCTGCTTCTTATTCGCATTCCTGCTTCTTATTCGCATTCCAGCTTCTTATTCACTTTCCAGCTTCTTATTCACATTCCAGCTTCTTATTCGCATCCCGCAAATGTAACGCAAATTGAATAAGTAACTGGTATTTCAGGGGTTAAATCACTTTGGGTCATTTATTTCAAAGTTGAATCTCACAGAGGGGGAAACCCTCTACGTCACCCATATGTATTCATCCTGCCGCAAAACGGATTTGGATGTACTACTACTACTTAAAGTTACCAACTTTCCGAAGCCTGAATCCGGGACGTCACAATTAGCAAAGACTGTAATTCAGAAAGAGTTTCTGCGCTCATCCAGTCTGCAGTAATGAGGTGTGAACTCAAAACATACAGTAAGCAGTAAAATAATCAAATAACCTCAAATGTACTTTTATTAAATATATAAGGCATTCTAAAAACAACGACCAGGAATATGAATAAGAAGCTGGAATGCGAATAAGAAGCTGGAATATGAATAAGAAGCTGGAATGCGAATAAGAAGCTGGAATATGAATAAGAAGCTGGAATGTGAATAAGAAGCTGGAATGTGAATAAGAAGCTGGAATGTGAATAAGAAGCTGGGCTATGAATAAGAAGCTGGAATATGAATAAGAAGCTGGAATGTGAATAAGAAGCTGGAATGTGAATAAGAAGCTGGAATGTGAATAAGAAGCTAGAATATGAATAAGAAGCTGGAATGTGAATAAGAAGCTGGAATATGAATAAGAAGCTGGAATGTGAATAAGAAGCTGGGCTATGAATAAGAAGCTGGGCTATGAATAAGAAGCTGGAATATGAATAAGAAGCTGGAATATGAATAAGAAGCTGGAATGTGAATAAGAAGCTGGAATGTGAATAAGAAGCTGGAATGCGAATAAGAAGCTGGAATGTGAATAAGAAGCTGGGCTATGAATAAGAAGCTGGGATATGAATAAGAAGCTGGAATATGAATAAGAAGCTGGAATATGAATAAGAAGCTGGAATGTGAATAAGAAGCTGGAATGTGAATAAGAAGCTGGAATGTGAATAAGAAGCTGGAATATGAATAAGAAGCTGGAATGTGAATAAGAAGCTGGAATATGAATAAGAAGCTGGAATGTGAATAAGAAGCTGGGCTATGAATAAGAAGCTGGGATATGAATAAGAAGCTGGAATATGAATAAGAAGCTGGAATATGAATAAGAAGTTGGAATGTGAATAAGAAGCTGGAATGTGAATAAGAAGCTGGAATGCGAATAAGAAGCTGGAATGCGAATTCAGCATCGTGTTGTTTAGTGTGGCAGAGACACATCAAAAGCTGGGGCTGGTCTTGATGATCATTTGCTGAAATTAAAAATACTCCTGACTTCATCTTCAATGGAATTTGAGGACCGGTGTGTTGGATTTACACTGTTAAAATTGTTGTCCAGTGCATCTGATATTGCTTTTTGCACATCAGGATTCGCCAGTAAGTTCAAAAGAATGTTACTGATATTATTAGAAGCTGTGTTCTCCATTTTAATTGGCCACTGAATTTTCTGGAGAATCTGTGGTGCAGAAAAAAAAAAATTAAGGTGCATGAGCAAGCCCTCCAAAATGATTTCAAGCTACCTTATGATCATACATATAAGCCCATAGGTATAGGGAGGTTAGTGCTCCAGTATGTTAAAACAGACAGACTTGTAATGTGTAGAGGACTGTTTTACATATTAGAGCAAAAATAATGAAAATATTAGATGTGCTTTAGATTATTATTATTATTATTATTATTATTATTATTATTATTATTATTATTATTATTATTATTACTGATATTAAGTTCAGCGATTTGGCTTTCTTATCCTTCAAATTGTAAAACACTATGCAGTTAATGCCTCTTCATTTTAGCCTTCTCGTGGAAAGTAACCATCTTCTTGGAAAAGGATGCGCAAGTAGACTATGCATTTATTTATACATCTATATGGTATGACAGTAAGGACCCCAAGGGTGTCCTTCACAGTGCCATTTAATGTCCCAACCATACTGTTTAAAAATTAGCCATACTGTTTAAAAATTAGCCATACTGTTTAAAAATTAGCCATACTGTTTAAAAATTAATCATACTGTTTATAAATTAGCCATACTGTTTAAAAATTAGCCATACTGTTTAAAAATTAACCATACTGTTTATAAATTAGCCATACTGTTTATAAATTAATCATACCATTTATAAATTATCCACACTGTTTATAAATTAGCCATACTGTTTATAAATTAACCATACTGTTTATAAATTAGCCATAGTGTTTATAAATTAGCCACACTGTTTATAAATTAGCCATAGTGTTTATAAATTAGCCACACTGTTTATAAATTAGCCATAGTGTTTATAAATTAATCATACTGTTTATAAATTAGCCATACTGTTTATAAATTAATCATACTGTTTATAAATTAGCCATACTGTTTATAAATTAGCCATACTGTTGATAAATTAATCATACTGTTTATAATTTAGCCATACTGTTTATACATTAGCCATACTGTTTATAAATTAATCATACTGTTTATAAATTAGCCACACTGTTTATAAATTAGCCAATGAATTATTTCCTGAATGGCACCTCATACTATTGGTTGATTATCCAGTCACATTTCTAAGACCGAAGAGCCCTTCCCCCGCCTCCATAGGGAGACATGGAAGGCTGAGTACCAGTGAAGAGAAGACACTGCTTATAGTGGGATGGTTAAAACAAAAGATGGAAATGGCCAAAACCTTGCAAAATGTAGTATTTACTATAGTATTTTGTAGTGTATTTTATAGTACATATATAGATAGAACATACTGTATATAGTACATATTTATAGTACATATAGTACATAGTACTGTAAGGAGGCTGTGTGGTCCAGTGGTTAAAGAAACGGGTTTCTAACCAGGAGGTCCCTGGTTCAAATCCCACCTCAGCCACTGACTCATTGTGTGACCCTGAGCAAGTCACTTAACCTCCTTGTGCTCCATCTTTCAGGTGGGACGTAGTTGTAAATGACTGCAGCTGATGCATAGTTCACACACCCTAGTCTCTGTAAGTCGCCTTGGATGAAGGCGTCTGCTAAATAAACATAATAATAATAATACATATACAATGATACAGTACCTTTACAGTACCACAGTATTCTGTAGCATTGATGTGTACCAAGTAGTACTTACTGTAGAATTTTGTAGTATGTTCTGTAGTACATATGCAATGCTCTAGCGCCTTCTGTAGAGTACCATAGTATTCTATCGTGTCATCATATAGTAATTATGTAGCATTCTGTAGTATGTTCTATAGTACCTATAACATGCTATAGTATTATTTACAACTAATGGGTTCTTATGTAGTACTAATTATAGTATTCTATAGAACTAAAGCAATTATCAAAGAGAATGACAAAGGTATTGTACACCTCTTTGTCATTTTATTAATTACAGTGTTACAGTGTTTTAATGGTCTTTAGTAGAAAACACATTGCTATCGACCATGCTGAGCTCAGACTTTAAAAAAAATAAGTTTAAAGGATGTAATGAAAAACGGAAGCAATCTAAAAACTGCAATCTGATGGTGAGAAAATAATTACATTTTACACACATTATTTATTCTACCTTTTAATATTTTTTTTTTCTATAATCCATTTGAGGGCACATATATATATATATATATATATATATATATATATATATATATATATATATATATATATATATATACAGTACTGTGCAAAAGTTTTAGGCAGGTGTGAAAAAATGCTGTAAAGTAAGAATGCTTTCAAAAATAGACATGTTAATAGATTATATTTATCAATTAACTAAATGCAAAGTGAGTGAACAGAAGAAAAATCTAAATCAAATCCATATTTGGTGTGACAACCCTTTGCCTTCAAAACAGCATCAATTCTTCTAGGTACACTTGCACAAAGTCAGGATTTTGTAGGCATATAGTCAGGTGTATGATTAAACAATTATACCAAACAGGTGCTAATGATCATCAATTCAATATGTAGGTTGAAACACAATCATTAACTGAAACAGAAACAGCTGTGTAGGAGGAATAGAACTGAGTGAGGAACAGCCAAACTCAGCTAACAAGGTGAGGTTGCTGAAGACAGTTTACTGTCAAAAGTCATACACCATGGCAAGACTGAGCACAGCAACAAGACACAAGGTAGTTATACTGCATCAGCAAGGTCTCTCCCAGGCAGAAATTTCAAGGCAGACAGGGTTTCCAGATGTGCTGTCCAAGCTCTTTTGAAGAAGCACAAAGAAACGGGCAACGTTGAGGACCGTAGACGCAGTGGTCGGCCAAGGAAACTTACTGCAGCAGATGAAAGACACATCATGCTTACTTCCCTTCGCAATCGGAAGATGTCCAGCGGTGCCATCAGCTCAGAACTGGCAGAAAACAGTGGGACCCTGGTACACCCATCTACTGTCCGGAGAAGTCTGGTCAGAAGTGGCCTTCATGGAAGACTTAGGCCAAAAAGCCATACCTCCGACGTGGAAACAAGGCCAAGCGACTCAACTATGCATGAAAACACAGGAACTGAGGTGCAGAAAAATGGCAGCAGGTGCTCTGGACTGATGAGTCAAAATTTGAAATATTTGGCTGTAGCAGAAGGCAGTTTGTTCGCCGAAGGGCTGGAGAGCGATACCGAATGAGTGTCTGCAGGCAACAGTGAAGCATGGTGGAAGTTCCTTGCAAGTTTGGGGCTGCATTTCTGCAAATAGAGTTGGGGATTTGGTCAGAATTAATGGTCTCCCTCAATGCTGAGAAGTACAGGCAGATACTTATCCATCATGCAATACCATCAGGGAGGCATCTGATTGGCCCCAAATTTATTCTGCAGCATGACAACGACCCCAAACATACAGCGAAAGTCATTAAGAACTATCTTCAGCGTAAGAAGAACAAGGAGTCCTGGAAGTGATGGTATGGCCCCACAGAGCCCTGATCTCAACATCATCGAGTCTGTCTGGGATTACATGAAGAGAGAAGCAACTGAGGCTGCCTAAATCCACAGAAGAACTGTGGTTAGTTCTCCAAGATGTTTGGGCCAACATACCTGCCGAGTTCCTTCAAAAACTGTGTGCAAGTGTACCTAGAAGAATTGATGCTTGATGCTGTTTTGAAGACAAAGGGTGGTCACACCAAATATGGATTTGATTTAGATTTTTCTTCTGTTCACTCACTTTGCATTTAGTTAATTGATAAATATAATCTATTAACATGTCTATTTTTGAAAGCATTCTTACTTTACAGCATTTTTTCACACCTACCTAAAACTTTTGCACAGTACTGTATATATATATGTCTGACTTCATGGTATTCCACAACTAAGGCACTCACCTTTTAAAAGCAGAACTTTATAACTCATGATGCAGTTTGACATAACTCCCACTGAGTGGTGCTATTACCCTGTACTTAAAACCAATATTACCCTTGAAACTTGTTACATACATACACCTGGTCATGTTGGCTGCTGAAACTCAAGCCCTATAATATGAATACAAGAGAACTATACCAGGCCCTTAAATGTAATTTGTTTTCAATCATTAATTAGCTGTATTGCCATGCAAATGTTTTGGCATACACATGAATTTGTGCGAGGCTGAAATGAATTGTTAAGAAGCTCTGCTAGAATACTTAACAGAACAACACACTTCTGGTTTTATACATTAAGGAAATTGTTTTATTTTGTATTTTTGTATTGGATGTATTAATTTATTTGTATTAACAATATGTATAATGCATGACATTGCATATTGTACAAAACTAGTATCCTAGGTGGTTATTGTTGCAGAATTTGGGAGTATATGAAAACTGCTATGCAATCTTTAGCTTGGATGTGTAATTCCTTTTTTCGTTTTCTGCTTGATGAATGCTCCTTCGAGCAAGAGGCTTTTGATAGTTCAAGGATAATCAGTTCATTACATCGTATGGATGTTAATAAACAGCAAAACTCAAATAATTAAAAAAAAACTGATGTGTGTCTGTTAACTTGAGATTTGCATGCAGAACAGAACCAAGCCAAAGATATTGTACCGAATGACCTTAGCTAGAGTCACTTTTCAGATGATGCAATGGTTTTATTGTCTGCTGTATCTCAGGCTCAATCTCATCTTGTCTAGCAGAAAAAAATCTATGGCATCCAGGTGTCTCAAACACCTGCTAAGGTGTCCCTGGTCAGTAACAGGGGTCACTTACTAGACTGGCCACCGGGGGTGTAAAATGGACCTTTTAAGGAACAAGCAGAAGCATACAATTTAGATAGACCTTCACTGGACATAACCACTCAACCTGGTCAGTACAGCCAGGAACTGGCCTAACATAGTTACTTATTTAAACATGTGAAGGTCACAGCTACTGAGTGCTGCAGAGTAGCTTGACCACAATTTATTTTTTATTTTTTTATTTTTTTTACCTAAAATACTCAAGCTCTTGGGTAAAAGCGTTTTCCACAGCTTCAATATGAAGTAACCAAGGGACTTTGTCAGGTGATATTGTGATACAAATAAAATGACACAGATGATTTTTTATTCATGTCATTTGTGCACGGTGAAGACTATCAAGGGGCAAGAGTGGTAAATACTGTATGCATGCTTGTATGCATCTACACAACATACAGTAGGGTTAGAGATACGCATTCACAAAAATTCAAAGGTATCAGGGAGAAAAAAAAGAACATTAGCATTTGAAGGTTAGATGTTAAACGTTTAAAACCCAGCATGTGTAAACCCTGACGGATAATACACAAATAAAATCTACGCCTCAGTATCTTGTGGGTAAATTCCTTCACGCCTGGCTGGATTCAGACAGTAGTTCCTGCTGACAGCTTTTAAGATTATCGTCAGTTTACAGACGGGATAAACAAGCACAGACATAGGCTGTACAATTATCCAACATGCTTTAGTTAATAAGAAACAGGTGCTGAAGGGCGAACGTCTTTGCATTGCCCTTCCAGGTGTAGCACCAGCTGAAGCTACTGTGGAAGAATCCACACATTCCTGAAGCTACTGTGGAAGAATCCACACATTCCTGAAGCTACTGTGGAAGAATCCACACATTCCTGAAGCTACTGTGGAAGAATCCACACATTCCTGAAGCTACTGTGGAAGAATCCACACATTCCTGAAGCTACTGTGGAAGAATCCACACATTCCTGAAGCTACTGTGGAAGAATCCACACATTCTGGAGGCTGGCTGGCCCGGTAGCTTCCATTCTAATAGCTCAATGATTTACCTCCCTTGTATCCAGTTGTACCAACTGACACAGAAAAACAAAAATATTATTTCAAGCGATTTAACCCTTTAAGGTACAAGGGACAGGGTACAAGGGACAAATTTGCTGACAGGTTGGATCTGGTCATCTAGATTGTCAGTTTCCTCCTCGTGATGCTTGAGTCGCTCTCAAATATGTTTTGAGAAGAAACATTTGAACAGCCGTGGAATTGCTTGTGTACCTTAAGGGGTTAACCTTTTGGTTATTTATTATTTTAATGAAAGTGCTGTAAACATTTCATTAACTGCATGCTTTATATATAAATTGTGTTCAATTAGAAAATAAAGCATGAGACAGGCAGGGCTTTTTACAGGGCGACTGACTGCTGTTACGTTACACCTCCGTTCAAGCGCAATTGAAATGACAGCTTGCAACTTTCCTAGGAGATCAAAGGGGACCCTTCTAGACCTAAAAGAAGCAATCTCTCTTTACATATTTTATTTGCATGGTACACAATGTGACATCCTATATGGAGACCCCTTGTCATAATGCACATTAGTTCATTGTCACTGGTGAGAAACATGAGTAAAAAATATACTCAATGTAGATTTTAAAAGCTGACAGCATGGCTGCTTTGCTACAGTCAGAGCTCCCATTTTGCTGTGCAGTATCAGGATAGACTTATTCATTTTTAATGTGCTGCAGCCCATCCATTAAAGAAAAGAAACACCCGTGCATGTTCTATTTATCAATCACTGTAGAAAAGCTGGTTATTACTTTTTTGAGCTTCTCACGGTTGCAGTCCTGAAATTCCAGGAAATCGCTTAGAAAACTCAGTCACGCTTACTTGTCATGCCAGCTTAATGGGGAGGTTGCACAAGAGAAAGCTCAAGCTCTGGAGTAACTGCAGTGCACCTGGATTGAAATGACATGGATTTTAAGAAGAAGTTTTCAAATCATTGTGTCAATTCCTGTTTATACAGCTTTCATAATACAATGTGCTTGAACATTGTGCTGTGAGCATTGATCATCACTGGCAATTCATTTCACTGTCTTCTGTTACGGCTACTTTATTGTTTATTACAATGTTGACACCTTTTGTTTTTCTTTATGAGGTATGAATAATATGGCTATTGCCAATTCAACAGCAGTCTTTTGAGAATTCTCCCTAGTTAGCCAATATAATACCCAAGGCCATTCATTTTTACATAGAAATCCATGGGTTTACATTTGGTAAATACATTTCTATAACTAATGAATGAGTTCCATTAGGAGTTTGTTTGTACTGCAGTACCAATACAGGATAAGGTTCACTTTAGGTTCTTATCATATAAACTCTCTGTGTTCAGCAGTATTTATTCTATGTGGAGAGCGACAGCGGGACTGATGAAGATTTCTAAGTTGTTTCTGAGGATTTCGATACTAGCGACAGTGATGCTGACTTATCACTCAGCGATGATGATAAAGAGGATGTGGAGCCATGAACAGCAGGGGACTGGGTGTTTATTACTGATCCCTACCATGATGCCAGTCCTCCATCATTTGATTTTCCACCTGTTTACACAGATGTGCACCCCGTCGTGGAACTAGAAAGGAAGGGGGGAGAAAACAAAAAAACAGAAGGGAGACCACATCAAAACAAGGACAACAGCTCAGGTAAGACAACTATTAAATGTATCTATCTTAATGCTAGAAGTCTCAGAAACAGAATGTTAGAACTTGAAGCTACTGCACTAACAAGTAACTACGATGTGATAGGTGTTACAGAAACTTGGTTGTCTGAGAGTGATGGAGACGAATATAATATTAGTGGGTACGCAATGTATAGGAAAGACAGGCAGGACAGAAGAGGCAGAGGGGTAGCACTATACATAAGAAATAGTCTTGAAGCCCAGGTGTTAAATCAGGACAAAGGAAACAATGCAGAATCAATATGGGTCAGAATAATGGACACAAATTCAAAGGGCATAATAATAGGAGCATGCTATAGACCGCCAAACTCAGACGCTGAGCAAAATAATCTGTTGTACAATGACATTCGAAATGCGTGTAGAAAAGGAGAAGCCATACTAATGGTGGATTTCAACTTCCCCCGTATAAAATGGGAGAACCTGGTGGGAGGCACGACGGACGAAATTGAAATGGTAGAAATGACAAATGACTGCTTCCTAACACAATTTGTCAAGGCACCGACTAGAGGGGAGGCATACCTTGATTTAATCTTTTCAAATAATGAAGACAGAATAACTAAAACAGAGGTCAGAGAGCCATTGGCAAACTCAGACCACAACATGGTCTCATTTGAAATATTTTTTAAAACCCCAAAAGTAATGACTAAAGCTAAGGTTTACAATTTTAGAAAAGCAAACTGTGAAGGTATGAAACAAAGACTAACAGAAGTAGATTGGAGTAAAATAGAGAAAACATCCACAGAAAAAGGATGGCTGTTTTTAAAAATGTAGTACTAGAGGCAAAACAATTACATCCCAAAAGTAGACAAATCTAAATCTAAAACAAAATGGCCAAAATGGTTTAATAGATCAATTAAAAAAATATTCAGAGAAAAAAGGCACTTCACAGAGCGTTTAAAAGGGACCAAAAACAAAGTACACAGAAAGAGTACTTAGAACTGCAAACACAAGTCAAAAGGAAGTTAGAAAGGCCAAGAGAGAGATAGAAATCAATATTGCTAAGGGGGCTAAAACCAATTCCAAAATATTTTTCCAATATTATAACAGCAAGAGAACATTCAAAGTGGAGGTCAAATGTCTAAGAGACACAAATGGCAAAATCATAGATGAAGAAAAAAAAATAGCAAATATATTAAATTATTACTTTTCACAGGTTTTTACAAAGGAGGACACGGACAACATGCCCCACATGTCGACCTGTTCCTATCCAATTTTAAATAACTTTAGCATTACAGAGGCAGAAGTGTTAAAGGGACTAGGAGCTCTTAAAATAAACAAATCCCCTGGGCCGGATGAGATCCTCCCAGTAGTACTCAAAGAAATGAAAGAAGTTATTTACAAACCTCTAGCCAAGATCATGCAACAGTCTCTTGACACAGGGGTTGTACCGACAGACTGGAAAATTGCAAACGCAATACCGATCCACAAAAAGGGAGACAAAACCGAACCAGGTAACTACAGACCAATAAGCCTGACTTCTATTATATGTAAACTTATGGAAACTATAATAAGATCCAAAATGGAAAATTACCTATATGGTAACAATATCCTGGGAGACAGCCAGCATGGTTTTAGGAAAGGGAGATCGTGTCTAACTAACCTACTTGACTTTTTTGAGGATGCAACATTGAAAATGGATAACTGCAAAGCATACGACATGGTTTATTTAGATTTCCAGAAAGCTTTTGACAAAGTCCCGCATAAAAGATTAATTCTCAAACTGAAAGCAGTAGGGATTCAAGGAAATGCATGCACATGGATTAGGGAGTGGTTAACAGGTAGAAAACAGAAAGTACTGATTAGAGGAGAAACCTCAAAATGGAGTGAGGTAACCAGTGGTGTACCACAGGGATCAGTATTAGGTCCTCTGCTATTCCTAATCTACATTAATGATTTAGATTCTGGTATAGTAAGCAAACTTGTTAAATTTGCAGACGACACAAAAATAGGAGGAGTGGCAAACACTGTTGCAGCAGCAAAGGTCATTCAAAATGATCTAGACGGCATTCAGAATTGGGCAGACACATGGCAAATGAAATTTAATAGAGAAAAGTGTAAAGTATTGCATGCGTGCAATAAAATGTGCATTATAAATATCACATGGGAGATAGTGAAATTGAAGAAGGGAACTATGAAAAAGACCTAGGAGTTTATGTTGATTCAGAAATGTCTTCATCTAGACAATGTGGGAAGCTATAAAAGGCTAACAAGATGCTTGGATATATTGTGAGAAGTGTTGAATTTAAATCAAGGGAAGTAATGTTAAAACTCTACAATGCATTAGTAAGACCTCACCTAGAATATTGTGTTCAGTTCTGGTCACCTTGTTACAAAAAGGATATTGCTGCTCTAGAAAGAGTGCAAAGAAGAGCAACCAGAATTACCCCGGGTTTAAAAGGCATGTCATATGCAGACAGGCTAAAGAATTGAATCTATTCAGTCTTGAACAAAGAAGACTACGTGGTGATCTGATTCAAACATTCAAAATCCTAAAAGGTATAGACAATGTCAACCCAGGGGACTTCTTTGACCTGAAAAAAGAAACAAGGATCAGGGGTCACAAATGGAGATTAGATAAAGGGGCATTCAGAACAGAAAATAGGAGGCACTTTTTTACACAGAGAATTGTGAGGGTCTGGAACCAACTCCCCAGTAATGTTGTTGAAGCTGACACCCTGGGATCCTTCAAGAAGCTGCTTGATGAGATTCTGGGATCAATAAGCTACAAACAACCAAACAAGCAAGATGGGCCGAATGGCCTCCTCTCGTTTGTAAACTTTCTTATGAACTTTTTGGCTTTTGTTCGCGAAAAACGAATCACTTACCTTTATGACTGTACAAACAAAAGAGCATGCAGCTAACTTTACAGGTAAGCCAGCTGCAAACGGGAAGCTGTTTGGTTTGAAATGGCAGTGCTGTGACGAAATACTAAAAACAAAGCACTGGGTACAAGGCAATGAAGCAGGCATCTATGGAAGCCAGATCCATCACAATGCCTGCTCAAAGTAGCTGTGTACATGCATTTGTGACTATCGCTCCAACACAAGGGAAGCAGAGACCGCAAAGAAGATGCAGGGTCTGCTACGAAAATGGAAACAAAAGAACGGATACAAGAAAAATGTGCAGTGGCTGCGAATGCAACCCCGGGTTCTGTTGTATTGAACATTTCAATAAATTGCACAGAGCAAGTCGATAATGGCACATGTTTGTTTTTAAAAAAAAAAAAAATTATTTGATAATTACTGATTATTATTGTCATTCATTGTTTTTGTTTTCATTGTTTTAAAAAAAAAAGTTTTTATCTCTGTATTGAACATGGGTACGTAGTACACAGGAGCATAAAGGGTTAATGAAAAACACAGTTTAGGTTATTTATTTGTGTTTTATTCGTCATATGTTAACATATTATAGCAATTAAGGTTTGAAAACATTATTATTATTATTTTCAAACTCTGGTACCATTTTTACATCTGGAGTTGAAGTGGTTAATTATATTTCTCCACTTGCACGTATACCACTCACTCTGATCGTGTTTGTGTTCGGTGTGTGTTTGTACTGTTATTGTTATTTCGGGACCCCATGCTTTTAACTCTGCAGTGTTGGAAGCGACAGTTCCATCTACTCTCAGGGTTCTCCCTCGTACCCTTCGTCTGGACTTTGGAGAAAGTTTACAAATGCAACATTCAATTAATAAATGCCTTTACCATAACTACCTTTCCTGAAAAAAAACAGCAACTTTAATTTATGAACTTCTGGCACGAGAACCCTAACTGTACCTGAAATGCAACTCCTCCATGCTGGAATGGTTTTGTTAAATCTATGTACTTTGAGCGAATGATAAATGTCTAGACACACTATTGCTGAGACACACTATTGGTGCGCAGAGGTAAGATAATCTCTTTGTGCTCTTATCTAAGGTCTTACTTTCCTTTGGTGGCAGCTGTTGTTAAATTTAGCTGAGATGCAAACATTGAACCTTTCACATTTATGTTGCACTAATTAGTATCATCAAAAAATGACTGTAGTTTTACTCAAAATGTACATATGCAGGATATTGTGTGTCAGTTTTCTGTTGAAATCATGTGTTGTTGGAGTTGTGAGGTTGACATTCAATACGCCAATCCAACCAACTCCACTGGGTTAGACGTCAAGACCAGCATGCTCTGGGATGCCTCTGGTTTGTTTCTGTTTTTGCCCATTAACAGATTACTCAGAAAATACATGTCCAGTATAATCAGCCTGTACTACACTGGAGCCAAAACACTGGTTAGTACAGAGAACATGTATGGCGTGATACTGAAATCTTTGTTTTGCCTAATGTTGCCACTGCCCTGTTTATTAATCATGTTGGGTCATCAGTATTTGTTTTCAAGACAATCTTCTTATTTCCTGCATGAGGACAGCTGGATACATCAGACCATTAGTCATACTATTGATCTGTAGTTTTAATAAGAGATTTAGCACTAGGTGCTAAGGGCTGCTGATTATTGAGTATAGGGCTACATAATGTACACAGGGAGAGCCAGAATTGTGTGAAAAAAGTAATGTGTCTACATGGCATATCCAATGCATGTTCGTTTCACACACTGTCCAGAATGTATTCAGTGCGGCAGGTTTGACATGTTTCTTCCATTTAGAGGAAGCAAATATCCCCCAGGACTATGCCTGTTGTTCCAGGTGATTATGATAGTTTTCATCACCTGTATTTATTAATGATCGATTTCTAGTATAGGGATCTTATAAAGCTTTGGCAGGGATTGCTTAGAAGGGCCAATTAAACTATCTTACATAAATTGTAGAACAAACTATTAAAACGCCAGTACGTAATAAAATAAACTTTTAAACTGTGCACCAACCAAAGAGTGTCAGAAATAACAAGAGGAAGAAGCAAAGAAATCGAAATATTTTTGACCTATACCAATGAAAATTTTAGTTGTCACTCTAATTAATCCTTATAAAAATCCCTGAATTTATATAGAATCGCTGAAGAAGGGCTTTTGCCCGAAACGTCCTAAAAAGAAAAGATTTTTTAATCTTTTGAAAAAATGTTGTGTACATTTAAAAAAAAAAACATATATATATATAGCCACTGAAGCGGAACAGCGAGGATGGAGAGTCCGGGTTTACCCAGTGGAGGTGGGTTGTCGAGGATTTGTGGCACATTCTACAACCCGGTTTCTCAGAGACGTCGGATTCAGTGGCCAATAGTTGCGTCGCACAGTGAAGAACTTATCTGAAGCAGCAGAGAGGAGCAGCAACTGGCTGTGGTTGAGACGGAAAGATTCTGGCTGGGGATCTCAAGCACAATAGAAAGAAAGAAACACTGATGTACAGGTAAGTAAGCTGGGCTGAGTTGAGTGGGGGACGGAGGGGGGTGCTGGGACGCCAGAATCACCATCAAGCCTTCTTGAGGTGTCGTGGGCTAGTCGATGAAACATCGAGGATGGAAGGTGCCTACTTGAAGACCCCATAGATGTACCCTACTTAGCTCAATGCAAAGTGTTGTCATGCTGATGCGCTGAGGAGACCGCACTGTGGTTGATCCCTGGAGCCAGCATCGCAGCCGTTGTGTGTGCTGATGCGCTGGGGAGGCAAATAAGCTGATCCCTGGAGCCAGCATTACACTTCAGCCATCAACACCAGACAGAAAGATATCTACATCATCATATGGAAGGAAGCGCAAATGGATGGAGACACATATGGATCACATTAGTTTACTGTAAAGCTACGTCTTAGTTGGTGCTTATCTTGGCGAGAGCCCAGTTCAAATCAGCATGAAGTTTTAACACATGGAAATCAAAAATAATAATTATACATATATATATATATATACACAATTGTAGTCAAAAGCTTACATACCCCATTTCTACATGTGAACCTCGTCATTGTTTAAATATGTTTCTACATGTGAACCTCGTCATCGTTTAAATACGTTTCTACATGTGAACCTCGTCATCGTTTAAATACGTTTCTACATGTGAACCTTTTCATCGTTTAAATACGTTTCTACATGTGAACCTCGTCATCGTTTAAATATGTTTCTACATGTGAACCTCATCATCGTTTAAATATGTTTCTACATGTGAACCTCATCATTGTTTAAATGCGTTTCTACATGTAAACCTCGTCATCGTTTAAATACGTTTCTACATGTGAACCTTGTCATCGTTTAAATACGTTTATACAGAACATGTGAACCTCATCATCGTTTAAATATGTTTCTACATGTGAACCTCATCATTGTTTAAATGCGTTTCTACATGTAAACCTCGTCATCGTTTAAATACGTTTCTACATGTGAACCTCGTCATCATTTAAATATGTTTCTAGATGTGAACCTCGTCATCGTTTAAATACGTTTCTGCAGCACGTGTGAACCTCGTCATCATTTAAAAATGTTTCTAGATGTGAACCTCATCATCGTTTAAATACGTTTCTACATGTGAACCTCGTCATTGTTTAAATACGTTTCTGCAGCACGTGTGAACCTCGTCATTGTTTAAATATGTTTCTACATGTGAACCTCATCATTGTTTAAATACGTTTCTACTTGTGAACCTCATCATCGTTTAAATACGTTTCTGCAGCACGTGTGAACCTCGTCATTGTTTAAATATGTTTCTACATGTGAACCTCGTCATCGTTTAAATACGTTTCTGCAGCACGAGTGAATCTCGTCATCGTTTAAATATGTTTCTACATGTGAACCTCATCATCGTTTAAATACGTTTCTGCAGCACGTGTGAACCTCGTCATTGTTTAAATACGTTTCTACATGTGAACCTCATCATCGTTTAAATACGTTTCTACATGTGAACCTCATCATCGTTTAAATACGTTTCTACATGTGAACCTCGTCATCGTTTCAATACGATTCTACATGTGAACCTCGTCATCGTTTAAATATGTTTTTACATGTGAACCTCGTCATTGTTTAAATACGTTTCTACATGCAAACCTCGTCATCGTTTAAATATGTTTCTACATGTGAACCTCATCATCGTTTAAATACGTTTCTGCAGCACGTGTGAACCTCGTCATCGTTTAAATATGTTTCTACATGTGAACCTTGTCATTGTTTAAATACGTTTCTACATGTGAACCTCGTCATTGTTTAAATACGTTTCTACATGTGAACCTCGTCATCGTTTAAATATGTTTCTACATGTGAACCTCATCATCGTTTAAATACGTTTCTGCAGCACGTGTGAACCTCGTCATTGTTTAAATACGTTTCTACATGTGAATCTCATCATCGTTTAAATACGTTTCTACATGTGAACCTTGTCATTGTTTAAATACGTTTCTACATGTGAACCTCATCATCGTTTAAATACGTTTCTGCAGCATGTGTGAAGCTTGTCATCGTTTAAATATGTTTCTACATGTGAACCTTGTCATTGTTTAAATACGTTTCTACATGTGAACCTCATCATCGTTTAAATACGTTTGTGCAGCACGTGTGAACCTTGTGATTGTTTAAATACGTTTCTACATGTGAACCTCATCATCGTTTAAATACGTTTCTACAGCACATGTGAACCTCGTCATCGTTTAAATATGTTTCTACATGTGAACCTCATCATCGTTTAAATACGTTTCTGCAGCACGTGGGAACCTCGTCATTGTTTAAATACGTTTCTACATGTGAACCTCGTCATCGTTTAAATACGTTTCTGCAGCACGTGTGAACCTCGTCATCGTTTAAATATGTTTCTACATGTGAACCTCATCATCGTTTAAATACGTTTCTGCAGCACGTGTGAACCTCGTCATTATTTAAATACGTTTCTACATGTGAACCTCGTCATCGTTTAAATACGTTTCTACATGTGAACCTCGTCATTGTTTAAATACGTTTCTACATGTGAACCTCGTCATCGTTTACATACGTTTCTACAGAACATGTGAACCTCATCATTGTTTAAATATGTTTCTACATGTGAACCTCGTCATTGTTTAAATACGTTTCTACATGTGAACCTCGTCCTTGTTTAAATACGTTTCTACATGTGAACCTCGTCATCGTTTAAATATGTTTCTACATGTGAACCTCATCATCGTTTAAATACGTTTCTGCAGCACGTGTGAACCTCGTCATCGTTTAAATACATTTCTACATGTGAACCTCGTCATCGTTTAAATACGTTTCTGCAGCACGTGTGAACCTCGTCATCATTTAAATACGTTTCTACATGTGAACCGCATCATCGTTTAAATACGTTTCTACATGTGAACCTCGTCCTTGTTTAAATACGTTTCTACATGTGAACCTTGTCATTGTTTAAATACGTTTCTACATGTGAACCTCGTCATCGTTTAAATACGTTTCTGCAGAACGTGTGAACCTCGTCATCGTTTAAATACGTTTCTACATGTGAACCTCGTCATCGTTTAAATACGTTTCTACATGTGAACCTCGTCATCGTTTAAATATGTTTCTACATGTGAACCTCGTCATCGTTTAAATAAGTTTCTACATGTGAACCTCGTCATCGTTTAAATATGTTTCTACATGTGAACCTCGTCATCGTTTAAATAAGTTTCTACATGTGAACCTCGTCATCGTTTAAATACGTTTCTACATGTGAACCTCGTCATCGTTTAAATACGTTTCTACATGTGAACCTCGTCATCGTTTAAATACGTTTCTACATGTGAACCTCGTCATCGTTTAAATACGTTTCTGCAGCACGTGTGAACCTCGTCATCGTTTACATACGTTTCTACATGTGAACCTCATCATCGTTTAAATACGTTTCTGCAGCACGTGTGAACCTCGTCATTATTTAAATACGTTTCTACATGTGAACCTCGTCATCGTTTAAATACGTTTCTACATGTGAACCTCTTCATTGTTTAAATACGTTTCTACATGTGAACCTCGTCATTGTTTACATACGTTTCTACAGAACATGTGAACCTCATCATCATTTAAATATGTTTCTACATGTGAACCTCGTCATTGTTTAAATGCGTTTCTACATGTGAACCTCGTCCTTGTTTAAATACGTTTCTACATGTGAACCTCGTCATCGTTTAAATATGTTTCTACATGTGAACCTCATCATCGTTTAAATACGTTTCTACATGTGAACCTCGTCATCGTTTAAATATGTTTCTACATGTGAACCTCGTCATCGTTTAAATATGTTTCTACATGTGAACCTCGTCATCGTTTAAATACGTTTCTGCAGCACGTGTGAACCTCATCATCGTTTAAATATGTTTCTACATGTGAACCTCGTCATTGTTTAAATGCGTTTCTATATGTAAACCTCATCATCGTTTAAATACGTTTCTACATGTGAACCTCTTCATCATTTAAATATGTTTCTACAAGTGAACCTCGTCATCGTTTAAATATGTTTCTACATGTGAACCTCGTCATCGTTTACATACGTTTCTGCAGCACGTGTGAACCTCGTCATCGTTTAAATATGTTTCTACATGTGAACCTCGTCATCGTTTAAATACGTTTCTGCAGCACGTGTGAACCTTGTCATTGTTTAAATATGTTTCTACATGTGAACCTCATCATCGTTTAAATACGTTTCTGCAGCACGTGTGAACCTCGTCATCATTTAAATATGTTTCTACATGTGAACCTCATCATCGTTTAAATACGTTTCTATAGCACATGTGATCGTCGTCATCGTTTAAATACGTTTCTACATGTGAACCTCGTCATCGTTTAAATACGTTTCTACATGTGAACCTCGTCATTGTTTAAATACGTTTCTACATGTGAACCTCGTCATCGTTTACATACGTTTCTACAGAACATGTGAACCTCATCATCGTTTAAATATGTTTCTACATGTGAACCTCGTCATTGTTTAAATACGTTTCTACATGTGAACCTCGTCCTTGTTTAAATACGTTTCTACATGTGAACCTCGTCATCGTTTAAATATGTTTCTACATGTGAACCTCATCATCGTTTAAATACGTTTCTGCAGCACGTGTGAACCTCGTCATCGTTTAAATACATTTCTACATGTGAACCTCGTCATCGTTTAAATACGTTTCTGCAGCACGTGTGAACCTCGTCATCATTTAAATACGTTTCTACATGTGAACCGCATCATCGTTTAAATATGTTTCTACATGTGAACCTCGTCCTTGTTTAAATACGTTTCTACATGTGAACCTTGTCATTGTTTAAATACGTTTCTACATGTGAACCTCGTCATCGTTTAAATACGTTTCTGCAGAACGTGTGAACCTCGTCATCGTTTAAATACGTTTCTACATGTGAACCTCGTCATCGTTTAAATACGTTTCTACATGTGAACCTCGTCATCGTTTAAATATGTTTCTACATGTGAACCTCGTCATCGTTTAAATACGTTTCTACATGTGAACCTCGTCATCGTTTAAATACGTTTCTACATGTGAACCTCGTCATCGTTTAAAAACGTTTCTACATGTGAACCTCGTCATCGTTTAAATACGTTTCTACATGTGAACCTCGTCATCGTTTAAATACGTTTCTGCAGCACGTGTGAACCTCGTCATCGTTTACATACGTTTCTACATGTGAACCTCATCATCGTTTAAATACGTTTCTGCAGCACGTGTGAACCTCGTCATTATTTAAATACGTTTCTACATGTGAACCTCGTCATCGTTTAAATACGTTTCTACATGTGAACCTCGTCATCGTTTAAATACGTTTCTACATGTGAACCTCGTCATCGTTTAAATATGTTTCTACATGTGAACCTCGTCATCGTTTAAATAAGTTTCTACATGTGAACCTCGTCATCGTTTAAATACGTTTCTACATGTGAACCTCGTCATCGTTTAAATACGTTTCTACATGTGAACCTCGTCATCGTTTAAATACGTTTCTACATGTGAACCTCGTCATCGTTTAAATACGTTTCTGCAGCACGTGTGAACCTCGTCATCGTTTACATACGTTTCTACATGTGAACCTCATCATCGTTTAAATACGTTTCTGCAGCACGTGTGAACCTCGTCATTATTTAAATACGTTTCTACATGTGAACCTCGTCATCGTTTAAATACGTTTCTACATGTGAACCTCTTCATTGTTTAAATACGTTTCTACATGTGAACCTCGTCATCGTTTACATACGTTTCTACAGAACATGTGAACCTCATCATCATTTAAATATGTTTCTACATGTGAACCTCGTCATTGTTTAAATGCGTTTCTACATGTGAACCTCGTCCTTGTTTAAATACGTTTCTACATGTGAACCTCGTCATCGTTTAAATATGTTTCTACATGTGAACCTCATCATCGTTTAAATACGTTTCTACATGTGAACCTCGTCATCGTTTAAATATGTTTCTACATGTGAACCTCGTCATCGTTTAAATATGTTTCTACATGTGAACCTCGTCATCGTTTAAATACGTTTCTGCAGCACGTGTGAACCTCATCATCGTTTAAATATGTTTCTACATGTGAACCTTGTCATTGTTTAAATGCGTTTCTATATGTAAACCTCATCATCGTTTAAATACGTTTCTACATGTGAACCTCTTCATCATTTAAATATGTTTCTACAAGTGAACCTCGTCATTGTTTAAATATGTTTCTACATGTGAACCTCGTCATCGTTTACATACGTTTCTGCAGCACGTGTGAAACTCGTCATCGTTTAAATATGTTTCTACATGTGAACCTCGTCATCGTTTAAATACGTTTCTGCAGCACATGTGAACCTTGTCATTGTTTAAATATGTTTCTACATGTGAACCTCATCATCGTTTAAATACGTTTCTGCAGCACGTGTGAACCTCGTCATCATTTAAATATGTTTCTACATGTGAACCTCATCATCGTTTAAATACGTTTCTATAGCACATGTGATCGTCGTCATCATTTAAATACGTTTCTACATGTGAACCTCGTCATCATTTAAATACGTTTCTACAGAACATGTGAACCTCATCATCGTTTAAATACGTTTCTACATGTGAACCTCGTCATTGTTTAAATACGTTTCTACATGTGAACCTCGTCATCGTTTAAATATGTTTTTACATGTGAACCTCGTCATTGTTTAAATATGTTTCTACATGTGAACCTCATCATCGTTTAAATATGTTTCTGCAGCACGTGTGAATCTCGTCATTGTTTACATACGTTTCTACAGAACATGTGAACCTCATCATCGTTTAAATATGTTACTACATGTGAACCTCGTCATTGTTTAAATACGTTTCTACATGTGAACCTCGTCATCGTTTACATACGTTTCTACAGAACATGTGAACCTCATCATCGTTTAAATATGTTTCTACATGTGAACCTCGTCATCATTTAAATACGTTTCTGCAGCACGTGTGAACCTCGTCATCATTTAAATATGTTTCTATATGTGAACCTCATCATCATTTAAATACGTTTCTACAGCACATGTGATCCTCGTCATCGTTTAAATACGTTTCTACATGTGAACCTCGTCATCATTTAAATACGTTTCTACAGAACATGAGAACCTCATCATCGTTTAAATACGTTTCTACATGTGAACCTCATCATTGTTTAAATACGTTTCTACATGTGAACCTCGTCATCGTTTAAATATGTTTTTACATGTGAACCTCGTCATCGTTTAAATATGTTTTTACATGTGAACCTCGTCATTGTTTAAATATGTTTCTACATGTGAACCTCGTCATCGTTTAAATACGTTTCTGCAGCACCTGTGAACCTCATCATCGTTTAAATATGTTTCTACATGTGAACCTCGTCATCATTTAAATACGTTTCTACAGAACATGTGAACCCCAGTACACAATGGAAGTGGAATTTAACAAGGTTTTTGCATGGTTTAGATAAAGAAGCTATGTGTTGGGAAATGACTTTGCAAGCAACATATGACTACAGGGAACAAACAATCCATTGTGTTACTTCAAAGTATTTACACCAGTCTCTAATTAACTCCTATTTTTAAAGTGAAAAACTTGAGTGCTTAAGGCTCTTTTTATAGTTGATTGGTTCTATTTTTGTATAAATAAATAAATAAATAAATAAATAAATAAATAAATAGATGGATTGATAAATAAATAAAAACATCAGGTGTTTTCTCCTTTAAAAAAATGTAGTTAAATCAAGAATAGAAAAAGAGACATGCCCATTCTCTTTATTGTGTTTCAGTAGAATAAAGCAAGTAACTTTTCTGAATATAACAAATTGTTTTCTCACAACTGTATGAAATAATCCTGTGATGACGGTCTATCAATACCAGTATTGGTGGGATGGAATGACAGCCTCACGTGGACCGGTACATAGTTAGTTGTTATAAAACTGATGGGAAAGCAACCAGTGTGGTCATGATGGAGCTTTTATATGAGTCTTGGCCAATCAGAGCACTCTGTTTATCACGATCCTTTTCAAAGATATACTGTGTGTATGTGCCTTGCCCAACAACTGCTTCATGATTAATGAATTGGAATGAACATTTTGTCTGGATTTCTATGTATTAGACAGCTTTCAAGACCCATTAGTGATAGAGCTCCATCGTTTATAATGAACTTTGATTTTTTAAATCCCCTTTTTTGTCAGAGTGTGAAAAATATTGCTCAGTTCATGTCTTCAGAGTGAAGCATATCAGGCACGAGTGACCTCACATGTTTCCTGAACCCTGTAATGTTGTCCAAAAGCATTACTTTTAGTTTGATCAGTAGATCTGAAAAAAGACACCCTTTGATGTACTGTAGTTTGTTTCTGATCTTAAATCACCAATAGCAGCCAAAATAATCACTGAAGACTACAATGATCTCCTCATGTTTCTGAGTGAAGACTACAAGATCTCCTCATGTTTCTGAGTGAAGACTACAACAATCTCCTCATGTTTCTCAGTGAACACTAAAACAATCTCCACATGTTTCTGAGTGAAGATTACAAAGATCTCCTCATGCTTCTGAGTGAAGACTACAACAATCTCCTCATGTTTCTTAGTGAAGACTACAACAATCTCCTCATGTTTCTGAGTGAAGACTACAACGATCTCCTCATGTTTCTGAGTGAAGACTACAACAATCTCCTCATGCTTCTGAGTGAAGACTACAACGATCTCCTCATGTTTCTGACTGCTGTGTTACAATATATATAGAATATATATATATTGTAACACATTAGACAGAATAAATGTTCTACTATAACTATGTCAAATACATCCGATTTACAGTGTTTGTCTATGTCTTTCTTACCTTTCTTAACTTTTTCCACCCTTTAGACACTAAATGCCACTCTCAGTTACGTCACACAAAAAAACTATTAGGAAGTGAACGTCAGTCCCTCCCTGTGACAGAGAGCGAATTAATCCTAGTCAACAATCTCCCTCCCGACCTGTGAGGGCGCTGTATAACAGGAACAGTGTGCCTCGTACTGGATGGTCTGGCAGTTCATTCCAGGGTCAGACGGAAGCCAACCATCCAGGAAGTGGGCGGAGTCACAGTGCCCAAAGTCATCACCCTAATGAGGTACGCAAAGTGTCAATCATGGAGTGGAGGAGACATGATTGAACTAGCTATCAAGGGGGCATGACTGAAGGGGATGTGATGATGTAATCTGTTCCTTTGATGTGGTTACTGAAAGGACCCGTTTGGGAAACGGAAGTAATTAATTACCGTGAGTGTTAAGTGTATTGTTTGCTGCTAACTGTCTGTGCTTGTCATTATAGAAGGCTAACCTTTGGGAGCTGTAGCTAAACCAGCAGCAATTAAACCCAGACTCCACTTCACCATTGTACACGAATAAACCTGTAAATCACCACTTTCAATGAGAGCACTCACTCTGGACTTGTGACCGTGTTGTGTTTATGTGTGTCTTGTTTAGTGTATTATTATTTGGGGACTGAACCCCGTGGTTTGCCTGAGCGATACACATCGTTGTGTAGAGCCAGGTATTATTATTTGTCAGCAAATAAAGAGCTGCTTTTTCACTGTGAACTGTCTTGTGTCTCTCATTCCTGAGCACCGCATCACCAAAGCACCTGTGCACTACAAATCACTTTGCCACATTCCCCTACCCCCTATCATGCCTGTACTGCAAAGTATGCTGGCCCTGTAACAGGGTAATGAAGACCAGAATTACATACAAGACACGTGACTCTACACTAGAAGAGAGAGAAGACAGCCAAAAACATTGACCTATGAAACACTAAGTCAACCCAGCATTGTGCAGAGAAATCTGGCAGCACAAGAAATAACTATTGACTGTTACTGGAGACCATGATTATATATATACAGGCTAACTTTGCTATAACAAACCCTTCTTATAACGAATCCCAGTTTTTAACGATCCCAGCAGCAAGAACCAATTTTTTTCAATGGAAATTAGCCCTATTAGAGAGATCACTTACCAGGATCGACCTGGATACAGCGATGTCAGTACTGACTGACACTGAACTTTCTCCAGTGTGAATGTGTTATTCTCTCAGTGAAAACAAAGACCATGGTTGCCTGATTCAAAGATAAGGTTAATTCAAAGATAACCTATTGTAGTGCGAATCATGCATGACGTATGAAATCGTTGCCATGGTCACACAAATTGCAACCATGGCAACAGGCATGAGGAGGCAACTGCAAGTGCATTATTGAGAAAAGCAGCATACAGTAATTACATGTTCTTACTCTTGAAAAACGCTGGATATGTTTTTCAAGAGTAAGAACATGTAATTACTGTATTCATGCAGGTAACATGCAGCAAATTGCCAAACCCTATTATAGTGAACACCCTAATAAAATGAACATTTCTGCAGGTCTCATGGGGGTTTGTTATAGTGAAGTTAGCCTGTATATATATATATATATATATATCAGCAGTCAGCACGGGTACCCGAAACCTAGGTAAAACCTGACGCTCCCTGGGTCTCTCTTTACTACCCAGGTTTCGATTTATTAATTTGAGAATTTAAAGAAAATGTAGAAAATATGACAATACAGTTGTAAGCGCGGGTTTCTGGTCGGCTATCTGACAGGATATCAATGGTTTACAGAAAACAATAACACAGTGAATGTCAAGTACACCTCAATAATAATAACTGTGGCGACAATTCTTCTGAGGAACTAAATCGGAAACAAAACAACATAACAAAACAGGGTTCTACAGTGTCACTAATCTGGTCGCATATGAGACAAAAACTGTGCTTGTGTGAATATAAATTTTAATTTTGGCGCACGTGTGCCACGAGAAATTCCTAAAGGCTGACTATAAAAAACTAAACAATTTTTTTTAGCTGACAGTATAAAACATTAAAAAAAACAATAACAAAAATAAAAATATAAATAAACTCTCATAGCTCAACCGTAATGCACTCTGGGAATGTAGTTTATTAGTGTCCAATGCCCACTGTTAATCACACATTAAAAACTACAAATCCCATACCTCGCCAATTTCACTGCTTTATCAGTGCGACGGCTACTCGTTTCCAGACAGTTTGAAAACTTGTCAAACCAAGATGAGGAAAATAACAAATTATTTTCATGAGATTGGACAAGTTTCAAAAGAAAACCGGAATGAACAAAATTCAGATATGCCGGTGCCTTTACAAGAAATGAGCAAGGAAGGTATTTATTATTATTATTATTATTATTATTATTATTATTATTATTATTATTATTATTATTATTATGTTTCCAGTATTGAAAAAGGTTACACAAGGGACTAAATGTATATGTACTATATAGTATTTAAAAATGTGCATTATAAAAATGTGAAGCTGACACCCTGAGATCCTTCAAGAAGCTGCTTGATGAGATTCTCAGCTAACAACCAACTAACAACCAAACGAGCAAGATGGGCTGAATGTCCTCCTCTCATTTGTTAACTTTCTCATGTTCTTATTTTCTTATGTATCATGCACTTTAAACATTAATATATGTCTGTGACAGAGATCAATGATTCTTGGTGTTAGATATCCCTCCCGACCTGTGAGGGTATTGTATAAAAGGAACAGAGTACCCTTAACTAAATGGCATGACAATTGATTCCTTAGGGTAGGTGGAAGTCGGTCATTTAGGAAGGGGTCGGAGCTACGGTACCCAAACTCAATGACTCAGACAGGAAACAGTGTGGCATCCGAGGACTGGAGGAGCGGATGCACTCGTTAACCTAGGGGTCATGAGCGAGGTTATAAACAGGGGACATAGTGTAAGTGATCTGTTCCTTGTTAATTGGTTAGTGTTTTAAACCTACAAAGAGTCTGTGTTGCAGTATCGTGAACCGTGAGTTTTGTCTTGTGTTTGTTAGTGTTTGTTAACTGTCGTCTGTTTTTTAATAGACTACCAGTTGCATGATCCGGAGCTGTAGCGAAAGCCAGCATAAACCCGGACATCACTTTCACTCCTGCATTTCATGGAGAACTGTGATACACCACTTGCACTTATTCACTATCACTAGGAACTGTGTTTGTGTATTGTGTTTAGTGTTGGTGTGTAAAACTGGACTTTTGGTTATGGGTCAAACCCGGGGATTTACAAATACCGAGTGATACACACCACTGTATCACTCCATCATCATTATTTACAGGTGTTTGCCATAAGGCTCTGGACATTGTTAATTAAATCAATAAACACCTTTGCACCTGGAAATCATTGCCTGTCACGCACCTGTATTTTTAAATCATTACCAGAAAAGATCCGGTACCGGGTATTTTTCATGGCGGGTACCCGTTTCCGGATATTCTACCCATGTCGACCTCTAATATATATATATATATATATATATAAAATGTTGTAGATAAACAGCTTAAGGAATGTCTCTATCAGGAAAGGGATGTAGCCCTTGGGAAACTGTCTTATCCTTTCCATTTCAAAACTCTTTAGTGACCAGTTTAAAGTAAAAATAAAAATAAAATGTTTTTAAAGGGGGGGAAGGGTTGATGTCGGGACGACATTCATTCAGAGGGGGAGAGTGTGGCATAGTAGAGATGCCCCCCCCCAATAATTTATTTTTGTTAGGTACTTAAAAAGGACAAAGCTCCCATCAGATCAATTGTTACAATTGAACTTAGACTGTGGTTTTCTTAGCTTGCAACACAGCAATGTTGCGCTGGCCACAAGCTTATCATCTTGATCAGCAGCATCTGTGGCACCTAATCGATCATAACAAAAAAATCCTTCTTCCAAGAAACAGTGCAATCCAATATGTTGTTCAGAAATATTTTAAGACAGCTTTTTGTCGCCCCTTTGAATACCATCTAGACTTACTGGAAAAAAACCCTTCAATGTCACAATTGGACCAGTGTCAGCAATATACCTGATATCTACAATAGAGAAGCCTGTATTGTTTTAAGTATATCAATGTGTTTTGTGTTAATGAGAACAGTGATTGAGTAGTTGCTCATATTGTTCTCTTGATTTACTCCTCCTCCTATGTACTGGACTTGCCTGACCTCAGCACTATGTTACTGGATTCTCAGCTGAAGCACTATCCTTGCACTGTTACACAATATTATGTCAACACTGTTATCTGCTCTTGAACTGCCCTAATATCAAATCGTACTGGGTTTTGTATTTGCTCTTATTAGGACTGAAGTCATTGTATTTTGTATCTTCCTCTTAATTGTACTGTAATTCTTGATATGTATTTTTTGTATACAACTGTAAGTCGCCCTGGGTAAGGGTGTCTGCTAAGAAATAAATAAATAAATAAATAAATAAATAATTATTAATAATAATAATAATAATAATA
This sequence comes from Acipenser oxyrinchus oxyrinchus, assembly GCA_030684275.1. Taxonomy (NCBI): domain Eukaryota; kingdom Metazoa; phylum Chordata; class Actinopteri; order Acipenseriformes; family Acipenseridae; genus Acipenser; species Acipenser oxyrinchus. The sequence goes on from CM060249.1 coordinate 884,874, forward strand.
ATAATAATAATAATAATAATAATGTCAAAATTGTTTTAATCCTAACTTGTTGGGATATACTGTATTTAAATATTGTTTTGCATTGTAACCTTGTATTACTCTGTAACACTTGTAAGTAACCCTGGATAAAGGCGACTGCCAAATAAATAAATAAATCAATAATAATAATAATAAGCAGTTTAGGCATACAGTAGCACTCTTCACCTCCACAATACATATCTGTTATGACTGTACAGGTATTGTTATGCTGAGCAGTAAGAATGCATCATCATTAATATGTTAAGAACAATTTGGACATTATTTATAATACAGAACACAGAGAGAAAAACAGAACCACTTCAATATGTGTTCTAATGAATACTGATTCATTTTCTAGATCCAAAAGAAACATAGACAAACACAACAGAGACTTGTATTGTATTTGATCTTATTACTGTACTTGTATGTATAGGATGCTCCTAAATTAGAAGTCACAAGTGCCACTATCTTAAAGTCACTGTATTGCATTATTCATTACAAAATGGTGCCTTCAAAATTACTGTCTTTATTTTTTTTTAAGATAAACCTTTCTCAAGGTTTAAATCTGGTAAATTCTGCCCCAAATGAATCAATGTATGGTAATATTATTCAATAACAATGCAGGCCGTTTTAAACCTGGTAAAAAGCATTATACAGACAAACACAGGGAAGAATTACTATTGTATCTAAGCTGCCCGATCAGGCAATTATTATGTTCTGGGATTTTCATACCAGACCTAGATTCTTTGGTAGAGGATGCTAAAGTATTGCCCATAGGAAAAGAAAGCTGCAAACTAGACTAGTAGCAGCTTGCAATAACCTTGTAAAGTCATGCACATGGGTTTCGATGGAGGTGGAGAAAGCTGCAAACTAGACTAGCAGCTGCTTGCAATAACCTTGTAAAGTCATGCACATGGGTTTCGGTTCAGGTGGAGAAAGCTGCAAACTAGACTTGCAGCTGCTTGGAATAACCTTGTAAAGTCATGCACATGGGTTTCGGTGGAGGTGGAGAAAGCTGCAAACTAGACTAGCAGCTGCTTGGAATAACCTTGTAAAGTCATGCACATGGGTTTCGGTGGAGGTGGAGAAAGCTGCAAACTAGACTTGCAGCTGCTTGAAATAACCTTGTAAAGTCATGCACATGGGTTTCGGTGGAGGTGGCGAAAGCTGCAAACTAGACTTGCAGCTGCTTGGAATAACCTTGTAAAGTCATGCACATGGGTTTCGGTGAAGGTGGAGAAAGCTGCCAACTAGACTTGCAGCTGCTTGGAATAACCTTGTAAAGTCATGCACATGGGTTTCGATGGAGGTGGAGAAAGCTGCAAACTAGACTATTAGCTGCTTGGAATAACCTTGTAAAGACATGCACATGGGTTTCGATGGAGGTGGAGAAAGCTGCAAACTAGACTAGCAGCTGCTTGGAATAACCTTGTAAAGTCATGCACATGGGTTTCGGTGGAGGTGGAGAAAGCTGCAAACTACACTAATAGCTGCTTGGAATAACCTTGTAAAGTCATGCACATGGGTTTCGGTGGAGGTGGCAAAAGCTGCAAACTAGACTTGCAGCTGCTTGGAATAACCTTGTAAAGTCATGCACATGGGTTTCGATGGAGGTGGCGAAAGCTGCAAACTAGACTTGCAGCTGCTTGGAATAACCTTGTAAAGTCATGCACATGGGTTTCGGTGGAGGTGGAGAAAGCTGCAAACTAGACTTGCAGCTGCTTGGAATAACCTTGTAAAGTCATGCACATGGGTTTCGATGGAGGTGGAGAAAGCTGCAAACTAGACTATTAGCTGCTTGGAATAACCTTGTAAAGACATGCACATGGGTTTCGATGGAGGTGGAGAAAGCTGCAAACTAGACTAGCAGCTGCTTGGAATAACCTTGTAAAGTCATGCACATGGGTTTCGGTGGAGGTGGAGAAAGCTGCAAACTACACTAATAGCTGCTTGGAATAACCTTGTAAAGTCATGCACATGGGTTTCGGTGGAGGTGGCAAAAGCTGCAAACTAGACTTGCAGCTGCTTGGAATAACCTTGTAAAGTCATGCACATGGGTTTCGATGGAGGTGGAGAAAGCTGCAAACTAGACTAGCAGCTGCTTGGAATAACCTTGTAAAGTCATGCACATGGGTTTCGGTGGAGGTGGAGAAAGCTGCAAACTAGACTTGCAGCTGCTTGGAATAACCTTGTAAAGTCATGCACATGGGTTTCGATGGAGGTGGAGAAAGCTGCAAACTAGACTAGCAGCTGCTTGGAATAACCTTGTAAAGTCATGCACATGGGTTTCGGTGGAGGTGGAGAAAGCTGCAAACTACACTAATAGCTGCTTGGAATAACCTTGTAAAGTCATGCACATGGGTTTCGGTGGAGGTGGAGAAAGCTGCAAACTACACTAATAGCTGCTTGGAATAACCTTGTAAAGTCATGCACATGGGTTTCGGTGGAGGTGGAGAAAGCTGCCAACTAGACTTGCAGCTGCTTGGAATAACCTTGTAAAGTCATGCACATGGGTTTCGGTGGAGGTGGAGAAAGCTGCAAACTAGACTTGCAGCTGCTTGGAATAACCTTGTAAAGTCATGCACATGGGTTTCGATGGAGGTGGAGAAAGCTGGAAACTAGACTAGTAGCTGCTTGCAATAACCTTGTAAAGTCATGCACATGGGTTTCGGTGGAGGTGGCGAAAGCTGCAAACTAGACTTGCAGCTGCTTGGAATAACCTTGTAAAGTCATGCACATGGGTTTCGATGGAGGTGGAGAAAGCTGCAAACTACACTAATAGCTGCTTGGAATAACCTTGAAAAGTCATGCACATGGGTTTCGATGGAGGTGGAGAAAGCTGCAAACTAGACTAGTAGCTGCTTGCAATAACCTTGTAAAGTCATGCACATGGGTTTCGATGGAGGTGGAGAAAGCTGCAAACTAGACTTGCAGCTGCTTGGAATAACCTTGTAAAGTCATGCACATGGGTTTCGGTCAGTCTCCTGTTATGTGTAGCCACTGTAATTGATGTCTGTAGTTGATTTATCTATGTCACATTCAGTGTAAGAAATAGTATCAATGCAAACAGCAGCATATTTCCTGCATACGTTTAGTTTAATTGCACTTGGTGAAATGAGGGCGTCTAGTCAGCTTAAAAAATCGAGCCAGGGCCATTCCTACAGCACACTTTTATAGTGAAGCCCGGCCTTGGTGAAAGATAATTTATTTTCACATTTTGTCAGAGTACACTTGTCTTCCCTGGGATTATATTTTGGGCAATGAGTCTCTTGGAGAGATGGCAGAATGTAATGAACTAACTTGAAGAGTGTGAACCTGCAGTCTCTTTACAGTTGTGCTGCCCTGGAGTAACTTGCAATGATGTCATCGGCGACTCAGTGCAGTTAATATGTCTTTTTAATTCGCCTGAAGGACCCAGTGAAAAAGTTTAAAATGACACTCTATTTTTTTTCTACTAGCAGCATGTAATGGGGAAGCAATATGGCCAGAGGAGATGTTGAGCAGCTAAGGCAAGAAGTAGAGCAGTACACAATACTTATAGTGGAACAAAGTCTTTATTTCATGAGGCACCAGTTATTGAGCAAAAACAAAACAAAACAAATAACAACAAAAAAACTGTTTATAAAAAAAAAACAAGATTCCATAACCAGGAATTCTAAAATAAATAAATAAAATGATATTAATCCTAGCAAGCACTGAGCTTCCTTGTTGCAAATCACTCACAATTCTACTTCAACTAAGTAATTATTCTTTTTGGATTTGGTGTCAGCTGTACACCTGCTACTTAGAAATTGTTCAGAGCACTCTAGATGCTACCCTCTACACTAACCCTTGTAATGACCCACCAGACAGTTTTTATACTTGTCCCAGGGCTAGACTCCTCCTTCTGGATAAAACTACAACCTAAAATACTTATTTTATAACAAAACAAAAAAAATTCAGCATTTATTTAATATGCATGGGATACCTTAATTAAACCAAACCCCTTCTAACAATTGTTTATTACATGACACAACCTTAAAATCCAGGCTTTAATTATATTTACTTTCTACGATGAAAACATCCCCATAGCTTAACACTGTGCGCACCCGGCTTCTTTTAAGCTTGTTACCTGCACACAGACTACGCGGCAGATATTCAAACAAACATTTTTATTCTTAACCTTGTCTAGCTTAAAATAAACGTATCGTTAACTGCTGCTATAAATAGGCCTTTTTTATTTAACCAGCAAATGACCAGGTTTATTTTTAATACTACAAAAAAACATAGCTTTGCTTTTGTTTACAAGCCCTGCCCCCAGGACATCTTCCGAACCTCGCCCAGCAAACAGGTAAGTACTGTATATTTATATATATTTAATTTGTTAACTTACTTCTTAACTAAAACAAGGCATTTGAAATCCACACATTGTTTTAAAATATCAAACACACATTGGTCTTGAATCCAAACATATTTTAATTACGTTTTTATATATATATATATATATATATATATATATATATATATATATATATATATATATATATATATATATATATAAGGAACGGTGGTGGGCAATTCACTGACACACACAGGAGGCAGAAGGTATATTTGCAACACCGCACTGGTGCCCAATTTTATTATTTTCTTTGATTTGGCTTTATTTTCTCTTTAGCCTGCAGAGGGTGCTGTTGTCTGTGGCCTGAATACCGACAATGGTAGTCAGGTCCACAGTAATACCAATACAGGTAGTCCAATGTCTCGCACTCACAGGTGCTCAAAAGAATAATGAAAACAAAAGGCGAAAGAAAAAGGGAAAATAAAACACAGTAATAAAACTACAAAATAAAGGTGCTACACTCGGCAGCTGCTACCCGACCATCGCTATCCCACGGCCCGGTCTCCGTCCTATGCTCACCCGTTCCCTCAACCTGCTCGTACTGTTCGGGGTTCTGCCCAAGTTTTTCCCTGTTATTAAAAATTCCTTTTCTTTTGTGCTCGTTCTTCTCCGGCCATGCTCGGTCCGGCAGCAGAGCTTCCGCCAGCTGGCTCGTTCGTCTTAGAGGGGCAGGCCGAGGGAACAACACAGCGTTATCTTATAGGGCCAGCAATTCCACAAGGCCCGCCTCTCAGCCACTCAGAGAGAGGGAAAAACAACACACCCTCTTCCCCACCTCTCCGTGTCATCACCATGACTGACAGGCGAATCTACCAGACAGTCAGCACAGATCTCCTCCATTACAATACAATACAAATGTCCGTGCGTTTTTATAGTGATAAGCTTCTTCATCACAAAGCATCAGTAGAAATATCCAGAACAAAGTTAGTATGTGATATAATAAATCATGAAAACAGTTAAGAGGCACCTACTGGTTGTTAACCAATGTAAACGCTTTTCAGAGGCTGAAATCTTTAACGCTACATTAAAGAAAAGAACCCCATGAACTGTGTTATAAATCCCATGCTCCTTGAGCTCATGGTGTTGGAGACTGTAAAGAACAAGGTACTGTATAAGCAGTGAGGACACCAAATAAACCAATAACAAAACACAAAAACAACAACAACAACAAAAATCTTTAGGTTCACCAAACAAAAACAAAGAAACGACTATATTAGTTATTATGTGTTTGTACTAAGTAGTCCTTTCAATCAAAACCATGTAAATAATCAATGTATTCTAACCACAGTAATGTATATAGTCTGATGAAATTGAAAAACCACTTCATTTCCCTTGTTTGAAAGGTAGATAAATATCAGCAGTGTGTTAAGGGGGTGTTTCATACTGTATGTTGAATACAGGGCTTTTTAAGATGTATATTTTGTTTCCCTCACTGAAAGTACTGCAATTAACTATTGTGTAGTAAAACAAATGATCTTCCCAGAGAGCATTTAACCTTTATATGTCCATATTAAATGTCTAACATTTTCTATCGATTTCAGCAGCAAAAAGTAATACTGTAGTGACTAAAGTGGTGCATTTATATCTTTTTTTAAAGGTCCATAAGCTCAAATGCAAAACACAGTGAAACAAAAAAAGCATTTTAAATGCTATGTGTCTTTTAAAACATATTTTTCAGATTGTGCTAGTACATTTTATCCATGCAGAGTTTTATTGATTTTTATTTTATTTTTTACTATTGATTTTAGGCAACATCGAAATAAAAAATAAATAGGATATCAGATAAAGAGAGATATCAAATGGCTACTGATTTTCTAGAGTTTTGCCCTGGGAAATGTGTTTTTCCAGTAATTGCTTTTACTCCCAGTCATTCAGAAGTACACAGCTGGTGCAATCGCGTGGAACACGGCCACATACTTATGGATCTTTACACAAGCAAGGAAGGCAAATGGATGGAGTATATCATGGAATTGTCTTAGAGTCACATTTAGATTAATGAGACCTCACCTTTGTTAGAAATGTCAAATTAAACCACAAAACCCAAGGTCAAAATCAATGAAGTTAAAGTTAAAGGAATACTTACTTAGAGTGACTAATTAGTTGGGGTTGTGTACATTATGTTTTGCTTTTGTATTTACTATATTCATTTGGTTTAATTTGCACTTGTTATGTTGCACACTTTATTTTTGTTCATTACGTACCAGTGGTCGGGTCGGAAGACCAAACCAGAGTAGGGCAGGCCGAGATCGAGGTGCAGGTAGTGAATGACCAGGCACACAGAGGGAGTGTGGATAAAGTGATGTTTGTTCTTCCGTTGATAAAATAAGTTGGATTTGATTGTCTAAATGTCCTGTAAGAAATCAATCATTATTTTACTTGCCTGTTTGTGTGGTTCCTGATCACTCATTGGGACGGTGCGGGTGGTCAGTTCAAAATCCAAAACAACCTGTGGGCAAAGGGTTATAAAGATAATTATAAAAATGTATACTTGCCTGGAATTAATATAACAGAAGAAACCCTGACACTTACACCATCAGCATTTTCTGAATATTTTAAACTACCCCAGGAAAACTAATTAAATACTGCCATTGCCTTTCATAAAACCCCATTACCAGGGGTGTAGGGTCAAAAAAGAAAGTACCGGAACGGTCTCAGGTACTGGAGTGGTAAACCGTTAACCTTCATAAAGGATGCATGCACGTCACCGCCCAGGGATGCCTGTTTGTCATCGCACAGGATTTGTGGTGTCCACCAGCAGCAGTTTCGGAAATTCTGTGGCCAGAGACCAAGAAGAGGGAGCTGCCGGCTACAGAGAAGTGGGGGAGGTGAGAAGACCACCTCCACACGTAGCACCTTCACTGCCAGATTACACCGCACCACAATCACTGCCGGAGTATCCCACTCTGAGAGCAGCATTACCGCTGCCAGCACCACAATCACTGCCGGAGTGTCCCGTGTTGAGAGCAGCATTACCGCTGCCAGCACCACAATCACTGCCGGAGTGTCCCGTGTTGAGAGCAGCATTACCGCTCCCAGCACCACAATCACTGCCGGAGTGTCCCACTCTGAGAGCAGCATTACCGCTCCCAGCACCACAATCACTGCCGGAGTGTCCCGTGTTGAGAGCAGCATTACCGCTCCCAGCACCACAATCACTGCCGGAGTGTCCCACTCTGAGAGCAGCATTACCGCTCCCAGCACCACAATCACTGCCGGAGTATCCTGCGTTGAGAGCAGCATTACCGCTGCCAGCGTCACAATCACTGCCAGAGTGTCCTGCGTTGAGAGCAGCATTACCGCTCCCAGCACCACAATCACTGCCGGAGTGTCCTGCATTGAGAGCAGCATTACCGCTGCCAGCGTCACAATCACTGCCGGAGTGTCCTGCGTTGAGAGCAGCATTACCGCTCCCAGCACCACAATCACTGCCGGAGTATCCCACTCTGAGAGCAGCATTACCGCTGCCAGCGTCACAATCACTGCAGGAGTGTCCTGCATTGAGAGCAGCATTACCGCTGCCAGCGTCACAATCACTGCCGGAGTATCCCACTCTGAGAGCAGCATTACCGCTGCCAGCGTCACAATCACTGCCGGAGTATCTCGTGTTGAGAGCAGCATTACCGCTCCCAGCACCACAATCACTGCCGGAGTGTCCCACGCTGAGAGCAGCATTACCGCTGCCAGCGTCACAATCACTGCCGGAGTGTCCTGCATTGAGAGCAGCATTATCGCTGCCAGCGTCACAATCACTGCCGGAGTATCCAGTGTTGAGAGCAGCATTACCGCTGCCAGCATCACAATCACTGCCGGAGTGTCCTGCATTGAGAGCAGCATTACCGCTGCCAGCGTCACAATCACTGCCGGAGTGTCCTGCATTGAGAGCAGCATTACCGCTGCCAGCACCACAATCACTGCCGGAGTGTCCCACGCTGAGAGCAGCATTACCGCTGCTAGCGTCACAATCACTGCCGGAGTGTCCCACTCTGAGAGCAGCATTACCGCTCCCAGCGTCACAATCACTGCCGGAGTGTCCTGCGTTGAGAGCAGCATTACCGCTCCCAGCACCACAATCACTGCCAGAGTGCCCTGCATTGAGAGCAGCATTACCGCTCCCAGCACCACAATCACTGCCGGAGTATCCCACTCAGAGAACAGCATTACCGCTGCCAGCATCACAATCACTGCCGGAGTGTCCTGCATTGAGAGCAGCATTACCGCTCCCAGCACCACAATCACTGCCGGAGTGTCCTGCATTGAGAGCAGCATTACCGCTCCCAGCACCACAATCACTGCCGGAGTGTCCTGCATTGAGAGCAGCATTACCGCTCCCAGCACCACAATCACTGCCGGAGTGTCCTGCATTGAGAGCAGCATTACCGCTGCCAGCTTCACAATCACTGCCGGAGTGTCCTGCATTGAGAGCAGCATTACCGCTCCCAGCACCACAATCACTGCCGGAGTGTCCTGCATTGAGAGCAGCATTACCGCTCCCAGCACCACAATCACTGCCGGAGTGTCCCACTCTGAAAGCAGCATTACCGCTCCCAGCACCACAATCACTGCCGGAGTGTCCCATGCTGAGAGCAGCATTACCGCTCCCAGCACCACAATCACTGCCGGAGTGTCCTGCATTGAGAGCAGCATTACCGCTCCCAGCACCACAATCACTGCCGGAGTGTCCCACGCTGAGAGCAGCATTACCGCTCCCAGCACCACAATCACTGCCGGAGTGTCCCACTCTGAGAGCAGCATTACCGCTCCCAGCACCACAATCACTGCCGGAGTGTCCCACGCTGAGAGCAGCATTACCGCTCCCAGCACCACAATCACTGCCGGAGTGTCCCACTCTGAGAGCAGCATTACCGCTGCCAGCGTCACAATCACTGCCAGAGTGTCCCACGCTGAGAGCAGCATTACCGCTCCCAGCACCACAATCACTGCCAGAGTGCCCTGCATTGAGAGCAGCATTACCGCTCCCAGCACCACAATCACTGCCGGAGTATCCCACTCTGAGAGCAGCATTACCGCTGCCAGCGTCACAATCACTGCCGGAGTGTCCCACGCTGAGAGCAGAATTACCGCTCCCAGCACCACAATCACTGCCGGAGTGTCCCACGCTGAGAGCAGCATTACCGCTCCCAGCACCACAATCACTGCCAGAGTGCCCTGCATTGAGAGCAGCATTACCGCTCCCAGCACCACAATCACTGCCGGAGTATCCCACTCTGAGAGCAGCATTACCGCTGCCAGCGTCACAATCACTGCCGGAGTGTCCCACGCTGAGAGCAGCATTACCGCTCCCAGCACCACAATCACTGCCGGAGTGTCCCACGCTGAGAGCAGCATTACCGCTCCCAGCACCACAATCAGTGCCGGAGTGACCCACGCTGAGAGCAGCATTACCGCTCCCAGCACCACAATCACTGCCGGAGTGTCCCACTCTGAGAGCAGCATTACCGCTGCCAGCGTCACAATCACTGCCAGAGTGTCCCACGCTGAGAGCAGCATTACCGCTCCCAGCACCACAATCACTGCCGGAGTGTCCCACGCTGAGAGCAGCATTACCGCTCCCAGCACCACAATCACTGCCAGAGTGCCCTGCATTGAGAGCAGCATTACCGCTCCCAGCACCACAATCACTGCCGGAGTATCCCACTCTGAGAGCAGCATTACCGCTGCCAGCGTCACAATCACTGCCGGAGTGTCCTGCATTGAGAGCAGCATTACCGCTCCCAGCACCACAATCACTGCCGGAGTGTCCTGCATTGAGAGCAGCATTACCGCTCCCAGCACCACAATCACTGCCGGAGTATCCCACTCTGAGAGCAGCATTACCGCTCCCAGCACCACAATCACTGCCGGAGTGTCCTGCATTGAGAGCAGCATTACCGCTCCCAGCACCACAATCACTGCCGGAGTGTCCTGCGTTGAGAGCAGCATTACCGCTGCTAGCGTCACAATCACTGCCGGAGTGCCGTGCGTTGAGACCAGCATTACCGCTGCCAGCGTCACAATCACTGCCGGAGTGTCCTGCTCTGATTAGTTTGATAGCGATTCTTGCTATCAATTAATTATATTTAATTAATAAATATAATTAGTTTGATAGCCAGAATCGCAAAAATGAGGAAGTTGTAAACAGTTCTACCTAGAATCGCCACGTGGATCAATGTGACCCATGTATTACAATACGTTTACAATATGTTTTTTTTTTTTAATATATAATAAGATATTCTAAATGCAGCAAACAAGACACGCCTCCTTGCTATGATTGTGGATTTGTACAATTGCACCAAGATGCCAACTCAGTGAAAGCCTAGTTGCTTTATTTCTCAGTGTACCTGGGAGACATCAAGCCTTCGTTTTGTTCCAGAAATGCAACTGGGAATATATCAGAAGGAAATATTTAATCTTGAAAATAGTCATTTTGATTGGAATAAGGCAATACTCCTGGATGCAGGCACAGTCAGCTGGCAGACGCGTACGCTCCTCCATACAGTACAATGCATCCGTCATATCGGAAGTAGTGTTATATTTTATTTTTATGTAGTATTAGAAACAATGATTTCGGTTTTATAGTTTTGTGTGTACCTATACCCGTTTACACCTGTATATGTACATACCCGTTTCTTTTTAAATGTTCATTTAATCCGGCGGTTCTAGTGTCAGCAGTATATACAATGAATTAAGGGTTGCAAACCAATCGGCTGTGATACAGTATAAATAAAAAGACAAAACACCTATTCAAGTCAGTATAGAACTGTGCCTTTAGATCCTGTGGAATATATTGTGATGTCCACCACTGTGTTCATTGCCACTAAAGGCCTGTCTCCATGCTTGGGTGGGGAAAATTAAACCACAGATTAAGTAGTTGCATGTTTTCAGCACCCTCGAATAAATGCAGCACCTACGCATCCTACCATGTGAGGCTCTCTGGCTTTGAATGCGGTTTGATATTCGGTAGCATGTATTAGAGGGAAGAGCAAAAGGGAGACCAGTGAGCTAATCAGACATCCAAAAAACACCTTTTGTAATGTGATATTGCAGTGGGAGGATGATAAGAAAACACCTGTAGCTGCCAGACCAAAAGATATGCCAAAGCATCAACAAATAGCATTGTTGCACTTATCTGTCTGATAGTGCTGTGCTTTTTTCTTTGCTATTTTAAATACACTGTGGAATGTAGTCAAAACTACTTTAGATGTTGTTGTTTTTTTTAAATTACAGTACTAACTTTTTAAAAATGATTTTAAATCCTGGCTCAACACTAATTAAAAAATGTTTCAGAACTGCGTTGGCTTGGTCGGTTGATAATAAGAAACTGAATTATCATTGTTCTGGATTCCTGAACAATCTGTTCTGGAATGTGTGTGTGTGGTCTTGGAATTGGAATGCATGGTGTTGCTTTTTTTTTTTTTAAAGCAATAGAATTTTATTTTATGTTTAATATTTTTTAGGTAACATCATTTTTATTACAAGAGTTAAATACAAATGGAATAATCAAATTACAGCACCTGGTTATCCCATATAGAAAGAAAATAAGTTTTCAATATTGGTTTACTCTACGATGTAAAAGGTTCATACATTTCCCTGCTCTGGTTGGTTGAAGGAGGTGGCGCTGCAGCGGGTAGTGTCTCGACTGAGAACAATAGGTGCATCTATTGACTTGTATCGTCGTGCACCTGCTACAACCTGACTTGAAAGAACGAAGATGCTAATTGTAAATGCAAACATACCACCAAGCTTTGGGATAGATCAGATAGATCGGAGCTGCCTGAATTCCAAAAAAGTACTGAAAGTTATTGCAGGTGATCCTTGGAAGATAGGAAACAGCACAGCAATTTCCAGTACATTTTACAGGTATTGTTATAGCTTATATGGTCGTGATGCTGGCTCTTTAAACATGGTCTATTTCAGCTATATCCGACGCTATAGAATACATGGCTATACTTAATATGTGTCAGTATAACTGCACAGTCCAGGTATATTTATATGGTTTGGATTGGATTTATATGGGTGCTGGCTATCTGTGTCCCCATCGGCTGAAACCACCTTGAGTGTATAAATATTAATAATAATAATAATAATAATAATAATAATAATAATAATAATAATAATAATAATAATAATAAAATATAGAAGTACTCTAACTAAATCAGAGCTGAGGTCAAATTTCAGCATTAATTTACATCTAATTTGTCAAAAAATACAAATAAATGTAGGCTATTGTTAATTGGCTGACTTGTGAAAAAATTATACCTGCTTAAAAGCCTGTGGTTGTCTACAATGCCCAAAGTGATTCACAAATGTGGCTGGCCTTGGAGGATTAATGTTTTGTGTTAAGTAAGGTTGAAGCTACTCATGTTATCTCACTCCATCAATAGCAAATCCATTAACAATACCTAGTGGCTGCAAGCACACTATTAATTTACCACGTCCTGTCCCAACAGGAGCAGAAGGACTGTTCCGAGCAGCGAGGTGTATCCGCTTGCATTCCCTGGGACAGTGCGTCGCGGATGAGGAATCAATGCTAATCGAGTGAAGGGAGGCAGGCAGCAAATCAGGAGGTTGGCCAGTACTGAGCATTCAGCTCAAGTAACACTGTCACCCAAGAACCCTTTGCAGACGGAATGGAGACATGGTAGCTGGTGTACAGTGCAGGAACATGTTGACACCAGCACACCCTGTCATTCTGCAAAGGTTGCAGGGGACAAATCGAATCTTTACGGACGAAATTATGTCAGTACTTAGGCAAGCAGAGATGGAATGTTTGGGGGGTGGGATTCAGTCAGTCCACCATTTTCCCTAGACTATCTATACGAAGAAGAAATATAGCAGTTATACAATAGCAACTATAGCATGAATAAGAGAGACTGTTATGTAAGGAAACTGTGAGGTTATCTTGTGGGTATTAAATTGTGCAGCTGATTTTGATGGCGTTCATCATTATTAAAAAATATTTTACATCTAGAAGGTTGATTGAATATCAATATAAAACAGATAAATAAATGGGTAAAATGGATTGTACAGTGGTGTAGTATTTAGTAATTGAATCTTCACCTAAGAGAAATTATTGAAAGGAATAATATGATTGAGTTGACCATTGCTTTTGTATTATTAAAAAAAGACAGATACTTTATATACAGTTTATTATATATTAAAATGTAAAATGATATACCCTGAAACATAACTAGTTTTTTTTTTCATGAAGTAAAAAGCTATGGCAATTCTACACAATATCTATAGAGTGTGTGTGTGTGTGTGTGTGTGTGTGTGTGTGTGTGTGTGTGTGTGTGTGTTTGCATCTGGTTTATGGCCATTCTGAAAATTATCTGTTGCAATATTCAGACCAGATTCCGCTACTGTATGTAGACCAGCATCACTTTGCCACAGTTGTCTCCCATAATGTAGCATGCATATTGTTATTTGATTGTCCCTATAGACCCATTAAAGCTGTTCATTAAAGAATATTACCAAAAAGGTCACATAAATGAAGTCAAATGTCATCATCAGTTTCTTTCTTTTTTGCTGTATCAGTCTTGGCCCTCTGTATGGTTATGAAGCCTGTACTCTGCTACCCTCAGCCAGGTTTGTGAAAGACTGGGGATCACTGAGTGAACAAAGAAAAACCCTGCAGTGAAAGCAGATATCTGGCAATCCCTGCTTACAGGCCAGCTGCTGCCGATAGCGTATTTAAAAGACACAGAATAGTGTGCATTTTGTATAGAACATTTTGTATTAGATAATCTTTTGTAGTTTAGTTCTATAATGAAACAAGGAGATAACTTCACAATGTAAGGAAACTAATCTGATGAGTTAATGAGTGCGCACAATACCAATTGCTATGTCAATAAGTTTCCATTTATTGATTCCAATATTAAAAAGTTACATACATATAACATAAACATTTCTCGTAATTAATTCTATTATAAGAACATAAGACATAAGAAAGTTTACAAACGAGAGGAGGCCATTAAGCCCATCTTGCTCATTTGGTTGTTAGTAGCTTATTGATCCCAGAATCTCATCAAGCAGCTTCTTGATGGATCCCAGGGTGTCAGCTTCAACAACATTACTGGGGAGTTGGTTCCAGACTCCCACAATTCTCTGTGCAAAAAAAGTTCCTCCTTATTTTCTGTTCTGAATGCCCCTTTATCTAATCTCCATTTGTGACCCCTGGTCCTTGTTTCTTTTTTCGGGTCGTAAAAGTCCCTTGGGTTGACACTGTCAATACCTTTTAGAATTTTGAATGCTTCTTTGTTCAAGACTGAATAGATTCAATTCTTTAAGCCTGTCTGCATATGACATGCCTTTTAAACCCAGAATAATTCTGGTTACTCTTCTTTGCACTCTTTCTAGAGCAGCAATATCCTTTTTGTAGCAAGGTGACCAGAACTGGACACAATATTCTAGGTGAGGTCTTACTAATGCATTGTAAAGTTTTAATATTACTTCCCTTGATTTAAATTCAACACTGGGTCACTAGGGGTGTGCTGTTACTTTGTACTTGATGGCCTCAGCAGTGCAAATGTCAGCTTTTGAAACACTCAATGTGGAAATTAATTGCCATTGATTGGCACTCAATTGTAAACTGAGGGAAGAACAGATTTTCTTGTTTTGAAATCAACTAGTTAATGAATGGATTTATTAAATACCTGCCGGTAAATATTTCTTTAAGTAATTAAAGAATAATAAACACCTAACAGTATTGCTGTAGTCACTTTGGTTTATTTATGGCTGTAAAAATCAGATTTTTTTAGGAAGGTTCATATTTGAATGATTGGTATTTTGGATCCATCGTCTGTTGAAATGAATTGGATAGACCCCCCTCCGATTTAATGTGAGATGTGAGAGTAATGCATTATTTTTGTTTCTTTTGTTTTAGACAGGACAGTCAGTAAGGCACTGACAAACCCTAGAACTATGCGAGTGAATGGCACATGGCCTTGCAGCTGTGATAAATATGATTGGCTCTTACAACCAATCAGAGGGCTCGGTTTGTCCAATCCGTTTTATAATCAATTTCAGAAGCCTTTCTGTCAGTTCTTGGATTGCAGATGCAGCCACGGCGAGAAGACGGAAGATTTTTAGACCATTCAGTGTTATCTAGAGGCCTGTCAGTACTGAGAAAGCTACTGACCTTATCATGTGGGTTGAGCTGCGAATCAAAAAAAACCAACTCATAACCCCTTTGGGAATCAGCAAGAACGTTTGAAGTGTAAACAAACAAACAAACAAACAAACAAACAAACAAACAAACAAACAAAAAAACGCCTAACTTGCCACAGTTAATGACAAGTCAAGAAGGGGTAAAGCAGGAATGCATATACTTTTCTACCTTGAGTTTCAGCACAAAAAAAACCTGGCCAAACTGATAGCTTTTACAAACGTTTTTTTTTCTTTTTTTTTTTATCAGAAACAAAAATGTTGGACTCAGCTGCACTCAGACTTGACTGCCCATATTAAAGTAAACAGCCACAAGGACAAGATGTCAGTCAGACCTTAAGTAATTCAAATTCCAAGGCAAGACTTCACATGGCAGCATTTTGGGTGGCCAACAAACAACATGTCATGAACCCTGCACTTTTACAAAGCAGAAATGTACTTTCTACTTGATCAAGGTATAGCATAGCAAGTATGAGAACTTTCCTGGCAAGATTCTGCACCAGTTGTTGTTCCAAGTGGAACATTGACAACAGCCTCTTTGAAATGTTTATACTAAAGTGTGTTTCTGTTTTTAATAAAATGGTTTTACCCTTGCTACCTGTTTTACTGTGCTTTATTTTTTATTGCTCTGCAATCATTTTGTGTTATGATTTGTTAACAGATTGTCTGTGGTTGCCATTAAATGATGAAAAGACCAGGTAGCTGTGGATATGCCACTTGAATAGACCCCATAGTCTTAGTTAAAAATAAACAAAAAAGGATACACAGCAGTAAGTTGATATCAGTCTGCTCTGGTGCCTTCAAAGGTTGCTGTCTTTATCAGTTAACAACTTCTCATGGAGCCAATAAATATCAAAAATACAAATGATTAAACGATAGCTTTCAATTAGCATCCAGGCTTTTTATATCTCCCCAGCGGAACTCCTTGCATTTTATTAAAAGCTGATGCTTTTTATAAACATGATATTGATGATTGGTCTATACTGCTTGTTAGAGGATATCCACAGGCACTTGCAGATTAAAAGCTTCCTCCAGCCTCAATCATCTGGTTTTGCCTGGACATCGATAGGGCCCTTTCAGTGTGTTTATGCAAAGTGTGGCAGGGCTCCAGGGACTAGATATTGAGAGTGCAGCATTCTGGAAGACATTAGGGAGTAGGTATATACTAATTTAAATACTTATTGCGTAGCTTAGCAAGATTTCTATTGCGAGAATCGTGCGACATTGTTCAAATAAATAGTGGGAGTTGAGTTGTGGTTTGCTGCAGCAGAGGGTGCCCGAAGGATAACGGTGCAGGAATCTAATTAACACTGTTTTTGTTAGGAGGTATCGGGTTTAAAAAAATACAATAAAGACACACACACATACATTTATAGTGCTCAATGTATTTTAAATGCATAAATCACGCTGAAATAATGCTAATATGTTTTGGGTAGGCTACACATTACATTATGAACAAATATATAACTCTGTACAGTACACCTATACAGTATACACTACAGTAGTAAAATCAAATGAACACCTAGCGCACTTTCTTTTTACTTTAGCCTGTAGGCTACTGGTATGGTAACACAAAATAAATCATGCTGCTGGTGTACAATGCAAATACAAGCCTATTTTAAATTGAAACTAAATTATTTTAGAGTTTATTATTATTATTATTATTATTATTATTATTATTATTATTATTATTATTATTATTATTAACTTGGCAGCCTAGACAATTAACACAAAATAGATCATGGTGCCGCAAAGCATTCCCTAAAAAGTCGCTAATAGCATTGTCCTTGTTTGATACATTTCACCCAAGACTTCTGACTCGTTTGCAAGAGGCGCAACACTTTAGTACACCTACCTCTAAGTCTAAGAGTGTTACACGTGTTAAAAAATGCCATTCCTCTGTGTTCCTCTTCATTTAAAAATAAATATACAAGAAATATATGACTTTGTAAATGGAAAAACAAACTGCCATCCAAACACTTAATAGAGGCTATCATGTAAATTCAACATTGCCAGAGAAATCAGCAGAGTATATGTCCGTTGGACCCACTGAAATCCTCTTGTCGTCCCCCAGGTTTCCTCAGCATAGTATATGTGCATTGGGCCCACTGAAATCCTCTTGTCATCCCCCAGGTTTCCTCAGCATAGTATATGTGCGTTGGGCCCACTGAATCCATCTTGTGGTCGCCCAGGCTTCCTCAGGAGAGTATATGTCCGTTGGACCCACTGAAATCCTCTTGTGGTCCCCCAGGCTTCCTCAGCAGAGTATATGTCCGTTGGACCCACTGAAATCCTCTTGTGGTCCCCCAGGCTTCCTCAGCAGAGTATATGTCCATTGGACCCACTGAAATCCTCTTGTGGTCCCCCAGGCTTCCTCAGCAGAGTATATGTGTGTTGGGCCCACTGAATCCATCTTGTGGTCGCCCAGGCTTCCTCAGGAGAGTATATGTCCGTTGGACCCACTGAAATCCTCTTGTGGTCCCCCAGGCTTCCTCAGCAGAGTATATGTGTGTTGGGCCCACTGAATCCATCTTGTGGTCCCCCAGGCTTCCTCAGCATGTTCCATTTCTCGAGCCATCACATGTTTTGTATTTTACCCAAAGAGAGGCTAAATTGAGCTTGTTGTGTTCTGGGTTATCTTCAAGCAGGCTGAATGAAGCATCACCTGTCATTGATATTGCTACACAATTGTATCCATCTACCTACTGCACAGCAGATCTCTCTGAGATAACACATCTCTTTGCAATGCTTTGCATCTGCTTTAAATTAGGTGTAAATTGCAGCTTATTTTAAACAAGCTTCTGTTTTTTTATTTTTATGAAATTACTAAGTGCCTGCATCCGGAAGATTTATAATAGCTGTAATGTTTACAACAATGTCTTCAATAGACAATAGTGGGGTCTCTTTAATTCTTTATTTGATCTAGAAGGTGGCATATCTGTAGCGTCATCATTGCAATCATTAAAAAATGAGAAACTTTGACAAAGCCAACAATTTGAATTACTGTCTTTAACAGTAATTAGAACAACAGACTTGTTCCTAATGTATTATATAAACAGTGCTGGCATTTAGATCTGACTCTGCTAGCAGCAATGGAATAGGCCCGTGTCTTTCAAAGAATTGATACAAATATGTAACCCCTGAAGGTACACAAGGAATTGAGCGCTTGTTCAAACGTTTTCTTCTTAAAACACATTTGAGAGCGACTCAAGCATCACGAGGAGGAACCGGACCATTTAAACCCTTTTGGGCACAAATAAAACTAAAGTATAATTTTATTTTTACACTCAGCTTCAGTATTATCAACCTGCTTTTAACTGTTGTGTGTTTTTATAAGAAGGCTGCAGTTGCTAACTTCCCACTCTTTTAAGCCAGTTTTACAATATTCAATGAAGGAATAAATAGTCTCATTGAAATTTGAATGAATTGATTACAGATGCAGTGATACCCATAATACAAAGGTGAATTATGGTGAAAATGATTTTGCAGAAAACATTAAATGAAATGTAGAACATGAGTTTACTGGCCACACCACCATGCCTTCCTTGTTCCCCATTGCCTTGCAATACAAACTCAATCAGCAATTTACTGTGAAGACGACACCACACTAAGTGGTATGGGTGAATTTAGATAGATACCTGCTGCCCCCACAATTCTGATTGATAATCCAAACTAGCTGTGTGAAGGGAAGTCCCCTGTAAATCCTTCACAGAGGGTACATCCTTCAGTTACTGTATGTATCATCTGCCCTAATTTTACATTCTTAAAGCATAATTCAACACATGATCTGAGCCTTTTGAACTAAATCATATCTTTTTGGCACTAACCATATTGTAGACATTCTATTGAGATTATTATTATTATTATTATTATTATTATTATTATTATTATTATTATTATTATTATTATTTAGATTGGTATGTCTACAGTTAAACATGGCTAGGGACTATGGAATGGGTTGGTTGTTACAAGACCTGATTGTTAGTCTCTGATCAGCTGTTTTGTTTGATAAGCAAGCTCAAGTGATTTCGGCTTAGACAAAGACAGAGCCATCCAGCTGGGCAGAAAAGAGTCAATACTTTTCTTTTTATCCATATCAAAGACAACCGGGCTAAAGGTGCTGACAAATGAGCAAAGTTTCATTGACCGCACAGTATTCCAATATTGACAACAGGTCTAAATTCACTGGTCATACACTGATGACCTTTAGAGCTGTTAGGTGGTTTTGTATTTTAAGATGCTCTCTAACCCCCACAGCTGCCACATACAAAAAACAACATCATTTTAAAATCAAGTTCTGTAACCTGCACGCAAATGCCCTTCATGGTTCAAAGGAACAATCGTATTCAGAAACAACATTTCAATGTCAGCACTCAAGTAATGAAACATATTAGTAATAATATTTCATTTACACTACTGTTTGAAAAAAAAAACAACAGCTTGGTTATTTGAAAGAAGAAAAAATAAAATCTTCATTTTTGTCAATGACAAAATGTCAAAATTCAATTATACCATATTCATCCCAAGACAAACATATACAAATTACACAAATAATACAGATGAAAGTAGAAAATATAAATACTTTTTAAAAATGGGGGGGATGCCCAATACAAAATACCCAATACACAATACACAATACACAACACACAATACACAATACACAATACTCAATACACTATACTCAATACACAACACACAATACACATTACCCAATACCCAATACCCAATACACAACACACAATACAAAATACCCAATACCCAATACCCAATACCCAATACACAACACACAACACACAACACACAATACACAACACACAATACACAATACACAACACACAATACAAAATACACAACACACAATACCCAATACCAAATACCCAATACCCAATACACAATACACATTACCCAAAACACAATACACAATACACAATACACAACACACAATACACAATGCACAATACACAATACACAATACCCAATACTCAATACCCAATACACAATACTCAATACTCAATACCCAATACCCAATACCCAATACACAATACACAACACACAACACAAAATACCCAATACCCAATACCCAATACCCAATACACAACACACAATCCAAAATACCCAATACCCAATACACAATACACAACACACAATACACAATACCCAATACCCAATACCCAATACACAATACACAACACACAATACCCAATACCCAATACCCAATACCCAATACACAACACACAATACAAAATACCCAATACACAATACACAATACTCAATACTCAATACTCAATACCCAATACTCAATACCCAATACCCAATACACAACACACAATACACAATACACAATACCCAATACCCAATACACAACACACAACACCCAATACCCAATACCCAATACCCAATACCCAATACCCAATACACAATACTCAATACCCAATACCCAATACCCAATACACAATACACAATACACAATACACAATACACAACACACAATACACAACACACAATACACAACACATAATACACAACACACAATACACAACACACAATACACAATACCCAATAAACAACACACAATACCCAATACACAATACACAATACACAATACTCAATACCCAATACACAATACTCAATACTCAATACCCAATACCCAATACACAATACACATCACACAACACAAAATGCCCAATACCCAATACCCAATACCCAATACACAACACACAACACAAAATACCCAATACCCAATACCCAATACACAATACACAACACACAATACCCAATACCCAATACCCAATTCACAATACCCAACACACAATACAAAATACACAATACAAAATACCCAATACTCAACACACAATACCCAATACACAATACCCAATACCCAATACCCAATACACAATACACAATACAAAATACCCAATACACAATACACAACACACAATACAAAATACACAATACACAATACAAAATACTCAATACTCAACACACAATACACAATACACATTACCCAATACACAATACACAATACACAATACACAATACACAATACACAATACACAATACACAATACCCAATACACAATACACAATATACAATACACAATACACAATACTAGCTTTTAAGATTTGGGCAATTGTTTTAATTTACAGAAGTAGCCATTCATAAAATCTATAAATCGTGAAACAAGTATTTTTTCTTCATAAGCATAAGTTTTGTGGTTTAATCAAAATAATTCAGTGATCCTCTCTAACTAAATGGTTGTATCCACCAGTGTTAAACAGTCATAGATTCATTGTGGATGTTGGTTGGTTGGAGCGCCTCCAAGGAAATGGGTCTGCATGGCGTTTACCGGTAGTGCAGGTATATCACAAAACTCAAGGTTACTTGGGATAGCCAGCAGAAAATGTATATTGTAAGTATTCAAAGACTGCTTAAGTTCGATCACCAGTGATCTGTTGTTTAACGCAGACAATGGCCATATGACCTTGTTATTCCTTTTAGAAGTATCTTTACCTTTGATAGCAATGATCAATACTTTATCATGCCTTGAATAAGGCATTGGTCTTTAGAGCACAGTGGTTTGATTTTTTCTCTCTCCTTTAGGGTTTACATAACCTTAGTACAGGGTTGTAATGTATCATGCAATCACCAAACATGGGCTCTCACCAGTTTCATTCATGTCCGTTTATTCACTCTTGACATTTTTCTTTCTGCTAATATAGACTCTAACCCAGCTAATATAGACTCTAACCCAGCCAGCTGTCTGTGGAGAAGACTCAACATTCACAAGGTATCTGTAGACATGTATATTATGTGTAAACTGCAGATCTGTGAAGTAGGGCTAATGCTGCAGATGATGTGTGAAAACTTGAATTGAACTGTCTTCACTGTCCGTGCTAAGAGCCTAGATAACACTTGAGTTGAGCATTTGTGAAGTGAATTTACATGACATGCATTTTTTTAAGGCTGTTGAAAGTGTTCTGTTTCAGCATGCCTGACTCCTGAGTGTGAAATTCATTGAATGAATATGAATGTGTTTGTCGTCCTATCCCCTTGAGATCAGATACAATATCTGAACCCCAGCAGACTGTATTAGTACTTGCTCATTTGTAAACATGTTTCATATCTGTTACTGCCCCAAATCATTTTAGATTGTATACGCCTGCAGGCACAACATTACTGCATTGTCAGTGTGTGTCTCTTGTGTCCTTTGTCACAAGAACCACATCTTCTTAGAATATGCATGTCTCCTTCTGTTCCACACGTCTCAAGTCAAATAGTATCCAGTAACTTCTGCATTTTCAGTTTGTTGGTTTTTTGTTGTTGTTTAGTAGTTAGCCAGTGTGATCGAAGCCTTTCAGGTTTGGGTTTCTGGTCCTTTTCTAGCTCATGTTAATTTCTTTCAATTAAAACTTCCATCTGTAGCCTGGGGACAAATTTCAAGTTTTAATTCCTTTTCAAAAATATGCTCATTACCGGCTGCCTACGAGTGTATATTCCCCTGATATCCCCAAGTGTGTTGTGCCAATTCCACAGAAATGCCCCAGTGGTAAAATTCCTAACAACCGAAAATCATTTGCTGGCTTGTAGTGAGTAGCCCACTGGCTACTGAATCTACTACATAGAAAACAGGTTAACTAACATTTTGCAAAGCTTTAGATATAATTATCACATATATTGTTATTTTGGTGTATACAGTAGAATCAGAGTTCCGAACACCAAACTTACGAACTGACTGGTCTACCGAACACCCCACTTTCAACAGGAAGTATGCAATCACTCACCCATGTGTGAAATGCAACCAGATAGGCGCTCCTATAAGCCGGTGTGCTGGTCATGGAGAGTGCAAAATTACTGGACCAACAAATGTATCCAGAAATGTGAGCAGATTTCAAAGCAAGTGCAGACAATTTTACAAGGAGCATTTCGTTTTAATAAAGTATAGTTTATTTTTCAAGCCAAAGGAGGCTGAATGTCTGAGCAAGCTGCAGGAATGTATTGTGTTTAAAATAAAATAAAAAGAAGCACTATGTTAACCCGGGTTTTCATGGCTGTTTTTGCTACAGTTCCAATTTCGATGGTAACTTACATGTAGCCTTTGTATTATTCTCCAGATTGAGGATGTAGATAGCAGGTGTACACATTTATTAAACCATTGAAAAGTCAACCTCTTTGTGCTCCATTCTGCAGATGAGATGTTAAATCAATGTCCTATTGTAAGTGACTCTGCATATAATGCACAGTTCACAACCTACATCTGTAAAGCGCTTTGTGATGGTGGTCCACTATGAAAGGTGCTATATAAAAATAAAGATACTATTATTATTATATTTTCAGAGTTATGGACATTTTAGACTTATGAACAACCTCCATTCCCAAGGTGTTCGAAACTCTGAGGTTCTACTGTACATAGTGGGGTTTTTTACAGCAAATTGCTGACTTAGAGAGTAAAGGTTTGATAAAACATACGAAGGATCTATCCTGAAAGTGTGTGTATTTGACTTAGTTTACATTAAGACCATGTATCTAAATGAAAAAAGGTACCAAGTTACATTGATTTCAGTTTATAACATAAAATCCAAGCTATGGAAAGTGCAATCTGCAGCCAGATATGAGAAAATAATGCTCTAGTTAGACCCCATTAAAAAAAAATCCATCATTTCTGGAGCTACATTACAGGAACATCTTCATTTTGAATAATATTTCAGTTCATAACATAGAAATGTTCAGAGTTCAAGTGTTGAATAAGGGTTCAAGTGTTTGTTTGTTTTTTTAATCCTGATTTGGATCCGAGTTGTTCTGTACTTATCAAGGCAGCACCTGGTAATTTTACTAAGCTATTTCCAAAGCAATTAAATCTAGATCTTTGTCCCACAGAATTAATACAGTTTGCTCGCTAATGGAAAATCTATTTGAACCTCTGCCATAATGTGATGGATTTCTCTCTTGGGGACATTTATAGCAAAACACATCTAAACACACTGTGCAGTAATAAAGCTACTGATTCACTAATACATGACAACATTTAAGTTAACCAGCAACTAGCTTTTATTAGACAGTCAAAATGCTGCCCCTATTACTGCCACATTTGATGTAAGCGTACGGCATTTAGAATGTGTTTGTTGTTTGAATTCATGTAATTTCACACAAGTAGTTACCAGTTAAAAAAAGAATGTTTCTGATATTGTTGTTGACTTTGCATGCACATGTATGTCATTTATGAATAAAAACGATCTTGAAAAAATGTATTGCTAATTCAAGAGCATTGTATTGGGCACATTCATATTAGATCATGTCTGGAATATTTTACAAATGGAAGAATGCTGATGTTAGTCTAATGAGTTGGCTATCTGCACAATCTTGCAAGTACTGAACAGTTAACAAAGAGCAGTGACACTCCAACCCCCAGAGTTGGGAAATACAGTATGTTAACAATAGACTCCCGGTTGATTTGCCTAATTTTGTGTGAGCTGATTCCCCCTTTTTTAGTCTGTTCTGAAGTTGTAGAATGTTGCCAACGATGTTCCTTGGTGTCAATTACAACCCTCAAGACTTTTAAACTGTGCAGATGATAAACCTGTGACACAGTATGCACTGTTTAAATCATATTAATGTGTATCTCAAAGTTTCATACATTGTTAACATTGCATTCATATTTGAATGGCCTCTTGTCCTATAAAAAGCAGACCTTTAGCTATACACAGTAACATGCAAGCATGCCTAGTGTAATGGGAATGGCTTCTATATTCTAGACAATAAGGAGATCTGGTCCATCTTTATAAATAGATGGCTGAGAATTGTCTTTTTGGTTGAAGGGTTACAATTTGAAGCAGTACCGAAAAGGTAGGCTTGAAAACCAAGAAACCATCTATATATAAAAACACCATTTTGACAAATTATTATTAATAAAGAACCTTTAGTAATGTTTTTTGAATATACCAATATACTAGTGTTATATCGTGATTCAGTGAAATGCCTAAATTTTGATCATTGGATGACATTTACTTAAACTGGTAAACCATACAATAATACACTATCATCCTTGCCAATTGGCTGTCTTCAATTCAACAAATAGTAATGCATACAATTCTGTTGAGCCTGATGTTTTGCTGAAGAGTCCAATTAGTTTTTAGTAAAAATCTCATTAAGTTTGTCCATTATTAACAACCTATTGATTTTGTCCAACCATGTGATCTATCTAACATGATTGAAATGGTAAAATGGGAGTTATATATTAGTTGTATACCATGCTTGTTTCTTGTCACTAAGCTTTCCATTTAAAAGGATACTTTCTATCATCTGTATTGCACAGGCTTCAGTGCACAATACTTCAACTAAGACTGCTGTGTACAGCGCAACACTAAAATGCATCCCCCACCTCACTTCTCACATTCAGCTTTGATGAGTATTTTTAAAAGCATATTAGTTGGTAAGCATGATAAAACAATAGAGAATGACATAGAACGCACAGAAAAGGAGGTGACACAAGTGACCAAGGTTAGTGTTAAAAGAGATGCCACCTGAATATTGTATTGCACATTATTATTATTGAAATGTTGTACACGATTGGCTTATATTATTGTTTGTTCATGAGGGAGAAGCAGCACACTGTTTGGAGCGGCGGTTTTTCTTTGTTTTGTTGTTTGTGTTTTCGGGTTGTGATTTACATTGGCATGTAAAGGTTACTATGGACACGGCTGGCATCCCACTCAGTGGAATTCCATCAGGTCATTAACTGTTATTCCCTATAAATTAACTGTTTTTACAAAGGGATTGCTGGTAGAAATTGAAGATTTTTGGCCATTTGTTGGCGTATAAATCCACTGGTACCTGGGCCGAGGGTTTTGTGGGGCAATAAAGACTTTGAGACATTGCCATTGGAGAGGGAGAGCCTGCCCCTCGGTTCTAACGGGTGCCTGTGAGTCTTGGGTGTTTGCCAGCGAAGAGGAATGGGCCGTTCGGCCCTGGATGTCCGTGGGTTTGGCTGGGTCACTTAGGGCACTTCCTTGCTGGATTCCATAGAAGGGTGTGAGTGACCATTGTGGTGGCCCTGGGTTGAAAGGACCTTTTTGTACATATTATGCCCACCAATAGCTATTAACTCGCTGCTAAAGAGTCAATTTGTTTACATATCAGGCATACCAATATTTATTAACTTGCTGCTACACAGTCATTGTTACATTATGTATATCAATATATATTAACTAGCTGCTAAAGAATCAATTTGTTTACATATCAGGCATACCAATAGTTATTAACTCGCTGCTACACAGTCATTGTTACATTATGTATATCAATATATATTAACTAGCTGCTAAAGAATCAATTTGTTTACATACCATGCATACCAATAGTTATTAACTTGCTGCTACACAGTCATTTTTTACATATATGCATATCAATACTTATGAACCTGCTGCTAATGAATTGCCTTGTCACATATATTATGCATATTGATAATTAACTTGCTGCTCAAGAGTCATTTTGTTTATATATATTATGCATAGTAATGAGTATTAACCTGTTGCGAATGTTGTTGACTCACCTGTATTGGAGACATTAAGTGTACATGTTAGAGGTGTTGCTAATAGGTGTGTGTAGGGGGGTATATATTGGTGTTAATTACGTGACTAGCTAGGGCACTTTAGAGTGCTTGGCGCACATGTAGAGGTGATAAGATCTGTATTGTATAGTTCATTGATAGTTGCTGCAGGTTTGTTTTATGTGTGTGAGCTCATTGAGATTTTACTTACCTGCTCTGTGGTTCTTGTTTGTTCTTCTGGGGGTCCGGGTGATCAGCACGGAATCCAGAGTAACCTGTGGGGAAGGGGGAGAAGGAAATAAAGAGTGCTGGTCATTCTGAGCAATATAGTCTGTTAGCAGTACGTGACAGATGTTCATCAGGAAAGACTCAATATTAAGAAAATGTGTGTATTTCTCAGGTAGAATTAGTTCTCATGTCATGTTACCTTTAAGGAATTTCCTTTTTATATAAATGGAGTATTTCAAGATTTCAAGTTCGCTATAACATTTTATAAGTAACTTGAACTCTGCAACTGTTTAAGAGCTGAAAACAATTAAAGGTCTAATTAAGTATATTATCAGTTCAATTAAGGGTTAGGGTTGGGTAATTGAGAGCTCAGTTGGAATGCAAACCAGCAGCCACAGGGGGTCCCCAGGACCAGGATTGGCAAACTCTGATTGATAGTTCCTAGGAAGCAATGGGAATGGCTTTCAACCCATTAACAGTAGGCTTCAAATGAGATATTCACCATTCTAGACCATCTCTTTGGTATATTCTAGAGGTCACATTTTCCTTGATAAAAGCTCTAGCGCTCTGGATGTTGAGATCTGTCCTCTAAACCACTGCAGGAAGAGCAATTAAAAAAAAAAAAAATCATAACCACAAGTGCTCTGGCTTTTCTGTTCCGCACCACATCATGGATCGTTATTGCTGTGTTACCTGTTTGACAATGTGAACAATAATCTTTACGCTATCAGTGCACTAGAGCAGCCATTTTGAAAAGAGCTTTGAAACAGACTTTAAAGTTATAAGTGTAAAAAGTTGTCAGGATTTAACAGTTGTAGCAACACATGGGGACGTGTAACGCTATATTATTTAGAGCCCTACTACTTGAAAGAATGTCTACTACAGAGGGTATTCCCCTAGGCAATGCTATTCTCTTCCTATTAACAAACAGGCTAATGTAACATGCGCTTCACATACTGTGACTTGTCTTTTGGGATTGCTTCCCTAGCTATGTAAAATGTGACTTACCTGGTGTATCTACTGTAAGTCGATAGCTTTCACAAACTGGACTAGTACCCTGATTAGCTGACCTTCCCCCTATACTAATTGCTTATTCTTTGAAATAGTTTCCATAGAAAACTTTACTGTGTAAGGCTGGAGTTTAGACAGAAAGGGAGATGGTATATAATAATTGTGCAAAGATTTTTTTTAAAATTACTGTAGGTTATCTCTCTTTCTAGGTTGTAATATTATAAAATAAACTACACACCGTTACACAGGGAATACAGTTACATGCCACTAACATACAGTACATCCCCCACACTTACTAAACAAGGTCCTTACCAAGTTTCATTACGATGTGAGCAAAGCCGTTTCTGTCTGGATTGATGGACTGAAGCCTCCATAATGTATAACCCCATATTTTGATACTATCAATAGTGTGTTCTAAAGAATGCTCTTTCTATTCCTACACTACTCTCTGTGTTGACCAGTAACTATACTGCTTACCAAGAACAAAAGTGGAAGGAGAGAACGTTATATTAGGTAAGAGAGTTGTTCTAGAAGTTATTATCAAGGAATGACCAGCTGCTGAAATCAGCAGCAAGGGAGGGCTGTCAGCTTTTAAGTTTGTCTCTTTTCAAACTGATATTCACCTTTCTGTCACTTTGACAGGTACTGGGATATTTTCCTGCAATGTTCAGGTGTCTCACGTCTTATGACATGCAACCTGCTCAGGAGGCGCGGAGATTCATTTGCAGCTGGAGTGTAATTAAACCTGCAATTACCCTTATAGGAGCACGCTAGAGGGCTGGGACAGGTGGTCTCTCTGTCCAAATATTTGGAGAGATATCATCAACAGTAGTAAAAGCACCACACTGACCTGCATTAGGTTTAATAGGCTTTATTTCGCACTGTGCTGCAATGATAAGGCATACATAATACTGTCAGAAATTATTGCCAAGAAGAATATTTACAGTTGGCTAGTGAACAAACTTCAGCGATCTTTCCTGGTTCGAAGTTCAAAGTTCGCAAAGTTGAACTTTTTCAGGTTGAAGCGAGGGATTCATGATTTTTGTATTTTTTTCTGGAAGTGTTTCTGTTAATTAGATGTATTTTACTAAAATAAAACAATATTAACACATTTAATGGGCTACTCTGCCAAATTCACTAATAGAAATTGGTAATTCTCAAACTCCATAAGGAATTCAGTGGCAATAACTAAGAAGGAGTGTGTAGAGCCCAATGAAAGTGTGCTTCTAATGTTCAATCCAACCTCCGTAGCAACAAGAGGTTTCTTTATTGATCTGCACAAAGCTGAAAACAGTCATTCAATTCCTTATGCAGTCCTAGTAGTCCACTGAGACCTACATTCCATGTGGATGGATTTTCTGTTTATAGGCATTAGTAAAGCAATCGATTATATCAGTCAAATAAAATAAATGAACTAACTATGGATTACTCAGAATTCCAGTACATCTTGTTCTGATACATACAGTATGGTATTGTCCTTTGCATAGAACACTGCTTCATATGCACTGTAGGTTCTGACATTCATCAGGGACTGTACAAGTATACAAAGAAAACCAGGATGGGGAACAAAATAAAAAGTAAAACAAAAATAAAACATTTATATTTGTGTTATATTTTAAGTCCTACTATCTATCTTCATCATTGTAATTTAAATGAAATGCACAATAAGAACACACACTAACTTGCAATAACTTAAAACAATCAATCAAAGGAAAATATCGACTAATGAAGGAAACAAAATAGCTTTTTCTCATGCTGGTCTTTATGTACTTTTTGCCCATATTTGGAGCACCTTCCTTATGCTTCAGTCCCTAACCACTGTCAGTTGAGCAGCAGCAGAATCGTATTTGATACTGGGCATTACATCTCAATGGGGCTATCTAGTGAAAAACTCAAACATAAAAAAGCATGACGAGAGGGTAATACACAGTTCAGCTGTCCTCAGCCACCACAAGTGTCCATGAACCTCTGTTTAGACTGAGCTGAATACGCTATTTAATGTACTTGAGAAACACCAGGAAAATATTGATTTCTGGACTACTGTTTCAAACCTGTATAACCTTGAGCAACCTTGTATATTCCTATCAAAAAATCCTTCAGACCACTGCATTAGATGTCAAAAGGGAGGTGTTTTGTTTCCTATGAGGTCACTAAAAAAAAAAAAATAGGTCGTATACCTCGATAACAGGAAGCAGGCTTGTTGATTGTTTATCTGCATTTCTGTTGAAATTAACGTTTTACAATTTCGCGTCATTCAGTGAAAGTGCTCTATTTCCCTCATCTGTGCAAGCGGCAATAATTGTGTTCATATGGAAGGCACCCCGTATATATATATATATATATATATATATATATATATATATATATATATATATATATATATACTGTATATATATATACTGTATATATATATTGTCACAAAGATGGCCAGAGTGGGTGACGTCAGACCAGAGCCAGGAAATAAAACAACAAGAGAGGCAGAGTTTGGTGGAGCTGAGCGAATGGTTTCGCTCAGCATTTAATAAATAAACAGAACAAAAACAGGACACGGCACTTGAGCCAAAATAAACAGACAAACAAAACGGACTAAACAGACAAACACGGTGAGCAGATTTAACTACTTGTCACTATGACAATTAATATACCTCCGTCTCCTATCCCGTTCTCCACTCACCGAACACACAACACCCAAGTGAGTGAAAACATGCTGTTTTTATGCAGTTGTACCAAGACTCGATTGCTAATCAATCATTCAATCGGAGTCTCGGAAAAACTGCACGTGAATTAACTAAGTGCAATCCCGTGACACACATTATACACATTTTATCTGCACGTGAAGTGAGGTGCAATCCTCGTGCCTAACTACAATTATACATTTTAAACACCGTGAAACACAAACCCGCTTATATCCGTGTACCAATACCTATACACCAACATTTACACACAACCGTAACATACAATATACACAGGGGGACACTTTGCCACATATACTCCCCCTTGTGCAAAGCACACATGGCCTCAATGGCCACCTCCCCACAGTCTTAAAGTCCCGGAAGAGGGAGAAGCAAGGTGTTTCTGGGGGTGGCCATGGTGGAATGTCCTCCACTCCCCACTTCTTCGTGGCTATCAGCTCCCTTTTCCGGGGCTCCCGCCACACACTATCCTGCCACGAAAGTGCGGCTGGGGAAGCTGGTCTCCTGACCTCCCCCCCCTTCTTCATGGCCGGCATTTCCCCTCCATGGGGCTCCGACCACACGATCTCCGGCAGCGAAACTGCTGCGAGGGGAGCGGGTCTCCTGACCTCCCCCCCCTCCCTCGTGGCCGCTAGCTCCCCTTCATGGGGTTCTGGCCACAGTGTAGCGACCCCAGGCGAAGCAGAACCCTCGACGACCCCAGGCAAAGCAGGATCCCTGGCGACCCCAGGCAACGGCAGCAGCAGCTGACCCTCGGGAGGCGACGGCAGCAGCAGCGGACCCTCGGGAGGCGACGGCAGCAGCAGTGGACCCTCGGGAGGCGACGGCAGCAGCAGCGGACCCTCGGGAGGCGAACTCGGGAGGGGAGGCCCTGGCCATAGAGGCGGCAGCGGGAGCTCCACTTCTCCCTCGTACCCCGTACCCTGTGTGGAGCAAAAGGCAGCCCCAGAGCTGATACAGAGCTGACTGGCAACCCAGGCGATGCAGAGTGGCTGGCAACCCCAGGCGATCTGGGCGGCTGGCAACCCCAGGTGATGCGGAGGCGGCTGGCAACCCCAGGCGATGCGAGGCAAGCATCCTTGAAGCGGCGAGGCAGGCATCCTTGGGCGAAGCGAGGCAGGCATCCTTGGGCGAAGTGAGGCAGGCATCCTTGGGCGAAGCGAGGCAGGCATCCTTGGGCGAAGCGAGGCAAGCATCCTCGGGCGAAGAGAGGCAGGGAGTCAGGACAAGCTGGGGTGCGGGTTTTGGCCCTCTTCTCGGCCACTGCGGCCGGGCGGATCTTCCCCATGCTTTCCTCAGCAGCCTATGCAAGGGCTGCTGAGTACCGCCAGCATCTAGTCCTGGTTTTTCTGGTGAAGGGAGAGGCAGCTCCTGCTCCACTCCTCATGACGGTGGGGGAAGTGATACCAGCAGGCATTCATCCTCTGCTGGTGGGGTTGGCGGAGGAAGAGGCAGCTCTTGCTGCTCTGCTCCTGCCGATGGAGGTGGCGGAGGCAGAGGCAGCTCCTGCTGCTCTGCTCCTGCCGGTGGAGGTGGCGGAGGCAGAGGCAGCTCCTGCTGCTCTGCTCCTGCCTGTGGAGGTGGCGGAGGCAGAGGCAGCTCCTGCTGCTCTGCTCCTGCCAGTGGAGGTGGGAGCGGCGTGTAGCCTCCTGGCGGCGGAGGTGGGAGCGGCGTGTAGTCTACCCTTGTTTCAGGGGACTGGTGCGGTCCTCCCTCTCTTGCAGGGGACTGGTGCTGCTCTGCCTCGGAAGGGGAGACCAGCAGGCATTCACCCTCTGCTGGTGGACAGGGACCCAGCAGGCCTTCACCCTCTGCTGGTGAACAGGGACCCAGCAGGCATTCACCCTCTGCTGGTGGACAGGGACCCAGCAGGCATTCATCCTCTGCTGGTGGACAGGGACCCAGCAGGCATTCATCCACTGCTGGTGAACAGGGACCCAGCAGGCATTCACCCTCTGCTGGTGGACAGGGACCCAGCAGGCATTCACCCTCTGCTGGTGGACAGGGACCCAGCAGGCATTCACCCTCTGCTGGTGGACAGGGACCCAGCAGGCATTCATCCTCTGCTGGTGGACAGGGACCCAGCAGGCATTCATCCACTGCTGGTGAACAGGGACCCAGCAGGCATTCACCCTCTGCTGGTGGACAGGGACCCAGCAGGCATTCACCCTCTGCTGGTGGACAGGGACCCAGCATGCATTCACCCTCTGGTGGTGGACAGGGACCCAGCAGGCATTCACCCTTTGCTGGTGGACAGGGACCCAGCAGGCATTCACCCTCTGCTGGTGGAGGAGGCAGAGGCAGCTCCTGCTGCTCTGCTCCTGGCGGTGGAGATGGCGGAGGCAGAGACAGCTCCTGCTGCTCTGCTCCTGCCGATGGAGGTGGCGAAGACGGGACCAGCAGGACTTCACCCTCTGCTGGTGGAGGTTGGAGCTGCAAGCAGTCCTCCCATGGCAATGGAGGTGGAACCAGCAGGAATTCACCGTCTGCTGGTGGAGACTGGGGCTGTGGACGCTCTACCTTCCCCTTTTTGGGCCGTGGACGCACCGACTCCTCCCTCTTGGGCTGTGGACGCACCGACTCCTCCCTTTTGGGCCGTGGACGCACCGACTCCTCCCTTTTGGGCTGTGGACGCACCGACTCCTCCCTCTTGGGCTGTGGACGCACCGACTCCTCCTATTCAGGCGTAGGACGCTCGGGCTCCTCCCAGTCAGGTGTAGGACGTTCGGGCTCCTCCCACTCAGGCGTAGGACGTTCGGGCTCCTCCCAGTCAGGCTGTGGACGTTCGGGCTCCTCCCACTCAGGCGTAGGACGTTCGGGGCTCCTCTTCTTCATCCTGCATGGGGCATAGGGCCAACGTGTGCCCATATGCCCCACAGCCAGGGCACCCCTCCCCCATCCCAGTCTTTGGGCCATTGCCTGAAGGGTCCTGTGGACGGAGCAGGGTATGGTGGTGTGGCTAGTTTGGCCACAGTCAAAACACCACAGCCCTGCTTCCGCCTTTCTCCCTTTGCCCTCCTGTGCTCCTCTCCAGCCTCTTCTCCCCA
Organism: Acipenser oxyrinchus oxyrinchus; assembly: GCA_030684275.1. Lineage (NCBI taxonomy): Eukaryota > Metazoa > Chordata > Actinopteri > Acipenseriformes > Acipenseridae > Acipenser > Acipenser oxyrinchus. The sequence goes on from CM060249.1 coordinate 918,951, forward strand.
TTTCTTTTCCTTTTGTTTTTCAAAAAAAAAAAAAAAAAAAAAAAAACTGCGGTTCCCGCTCTGGCCTGAGTCCTGGAGGCGCTGTAGATCCCGGTTCTGACACCACGTGTCACAAAGACGGCCAGAGTGGGTGGCGTCAGACCAGAGCCAGGAAATAAAACAACAAGAGAGGTGGAGTTTGGTGGAGCTGAGCGAATGGTTTCGCTCAGCATTTAATAAATAAACAGAACACAAAAACAGGACACGGCACTTGAGCCAAAATAAACAGACAAACAAAACGGACTAAACAGACAAACACGGTGAGCAGATTTAACTACTTGTCACTATGACAATTAATATACCTCCGTCTTCTATCCCGTTCTCCACTCACCGAACACACAACCCCGAGTGAGTGAAAACATGCTGCTTTTATGCAGTTGTACCGAGACTCGATTGCTAGTCAATCATTCAATTAGAATCTCGGTACAACTGCACGTGAATTAAAGTGCAATTCCCCGTGCTCACATATTATTACTTTTTACTTGCACGTGAAGTGCTGTGCAATCCTCGTGCCTAAATACAAATATACATTTTTAAATACACGTGAAACACAGACCCGCTTATATCCCGTGTACCAATGCCTATACACCAACATTTACACACAACACGTAACATACAATATACACAGGGGGGGGCACTTTGCCACATATATATATACACACACACACACAGGTAACTTTTAATAAATAAATAAATATTATGTTGTACAGGGAAACTCAACATCTGCAAAATATAGTAAAAACAAACAAACAATTTGTTAACACATACAGTACCTGTGCAAGAATATGTTGCAATACACATGAAATAGCAACGAGCACTTGTATATATACAAAAAGAAAATAGAAAGACAACATCCCTCAAAAATTAAGAAAGAATGCCAATCCAAACAGCACCATCAAAGTCCTGTATATGGGGGCACACTTAGTCCAAATTGCCTGTCAGGCATTGATTCTGAAAGTCAACAGGGTGTAGTGAATCTCCTCCTAGCGGCTGATGAGTGAATAATACTGA